>CM071926.1:18465342-18675342 GCA_016081115.2 Rehmannia glutinosa | reverse complement strand
TTATTTAGCCAATAATTTGCATGCCATACTTGTTAGTCCACAATACGGGATGTGAGTTCTAACGAGACGAAAATCGAATTCAGAGACATAAACAAGGTAATGTATTGGGAGACTACTTCTATTTGTGGGGAGTATTTCAATTCAAAGATCTTTTGGGGGTCAATAATAGTTGTGATGGATCATGAGACCTCAATTATTATTAATCTATTGGTTATGTGCCACCCGGGAAGGAGAATAAACTATTTTAGGGATTTAACCCATAGAAAGCATGAATTGTTTATTGAAACTTTAATTGGATTTAATGTTGAAGAAAGATGTTGAGATTATGTGAGGTTGCTCTTGTAGTTGTTAAAAATACTTGTGGAGTTCACAAATTTATTTATTTTGCTTTTATTTCCGATTTTTATGATAACTTGACATTGGGTCGCCTAAGGTAAAATTGAAATGCGATATTATTATAACTTTGAGTGTTTCACATATCAATCCTCGAGGAATACGACATTGCTTGCCGTTATTCTATAAACTACACTTACACTTGCAATTGTATGATACAAATATTTTTGGCGAACAAGTTTTTGGCGGCGTTGTCGGAGATTGATTAGATTCTACTTAGATATAGTAATAAGTAGTCCAATCTTAATTGAAACATTTTTATGTAAATATTTTTTTCGATTATTTGTTTTTCTTTATCTTCGTTTCCAACATCATTTTTGTTGAATGATAGACTGGAATATTTGGAGATACAAGTAGCCCAAATCACAACTACGGTGGGAAGCCAACATCAAAAGGGCAAATTCCGAACGATCTTGAACTAAATCCGAGAAATAGTGCAACGCCATTAAATGCGATGGATGGCACAAGGGCTCAAGGATATCAACAAACACGTTCAATGACAATGATGTTAGAAATCGAGTTTGGTGAAGACGAAAAGCTTAGCGCTTTGTGGAGGCAACCCAAGAAATGTCGCGACAAACCCGGGGTTAAAAAAACATGACCGACGCACACAGTGTGTGGATGCACACGACCCAACCTTGTGATCCGCTTCTCCGGTTTCAAATTTGATGGACAATCTCCTGGCTTCACTGGAATGATCCAAGTAAGTACGCATTATGTATTCCTCTCTATTTTTGATAATTTTCTCATATGTTCGGGACGAAGCATATTTTAAGTTTAGGGGTTTGTCAAGAATGCGTAATTTAGTTCTTTCTTGCATCTTGCATTGCATTTAGGACTGCATGTTGAGCACTTTGCATTAAAATTTTCGAATAAAAAAATTGATTTTTGTTTAGTTTCATTTGATGTTGTTTAGCACGTTTACCGCTTTAGCACGTTTAATTGCTTTGGTGTGTGATATTATTTTTTTAAAAATACCCAGCTCCCATATGATTTTACTATGAGCATTTTATGGAATGAGATAATATACTTGTGGGAATAAGGTGATAAAATATTGGGAAGATGTTATTTATTTTCTTGGCATTAGTTAAGAAAATTGGGCATTTGAGCATGTTGCGAAAAATAAGCCTGTGAGGTTTTGTGCCTATAACTGCCTTATATTATGCAGACTTATTTTAGCTTGAGTGTGTCATTCATGATTGATAGAACTCTAGAACTTGCTTTGGTATCATCATTGAAGCCATGTGTGTGTGCAATTTTTAAAATGATTAAAGGTCATCTTTGTTTAGCCTAAAAGCCTACCTATGAACTCATGATTCTCTAGTTGGCCAATTTTGAGCCAAAACTTTTATTCTTAGCCACATTGATGTTTAAAATTTAAACATGATTTTGTCCCTGAAATTTCTTGAGCTAATAGAAAATGAATAAGTTTGGGGGAGATGTGGTGAAAATTTACGAAGAAAGATAGGAAGTTGGCAAAAGAAAGAGGGATGAGTAGTATCTGGGTAAATAAAACAAATACATGAAGCTCGAAAAAGAAAGAAATATCTCTGAAAAAAAGAGAAAAATTGAGCAAAGCAAAAGAATAATTCTGAAAAAAAATTGTAAAAAAAATGAGAGCTTGAAGGCTAGAAAAAAAAAAAAGAAAAGAAAAGAGGAACGAAAGGCCTAACATGAAAAAGGAGAAATAAGGGTGGAATTGAGTTGAAAAAAAAAAAAAAAAAATTAGTATTATCTTTGAAATTGAGTTGATGAATTGCAAGTCAGTATGCTTAAATTCTTTTTGCTTAAGTCAAATCACTTAATCCAAATTTTTCTACCCTTACCAAAGAGCCTACATTACAACCTAATAAAAGTCATTTTTATTCTTAGATTGTGCACACAAAAATTGGTGCGGATGTTAGATGATTTGCAAGCCTATGGTAGTTCTACATTCATGAATTGAATTTGAGCGTAAACACTTACCGTACACTTTGAGAAATGAGTGATACACTACTACATGTGAGTCGCGATGTTGAGTACCCAAGAGAGTATTGATTATGCCGAGTTTATGAATTATGACTTCTCGATTATGAATTACATGGTTTTCTTGAGTATAGAGTCAAATGTTATTTAATGTTCATCTTGTTCTTGTGTGTTCTTTTTACCCCTTGATATCATTTTTATTAATTTGCTTTAGGTTTGGGGAATTTTGATACGTGTAAATATACATGCATTTGAGGGTTTAAAATGATATATATTTGATGCATTTGCACGCATATTCAGTGTGTTTTGGTTGGTTTCCTTTGTTGGGTGTGATACTATGTACTCTTGTGAATTTTACAGAAATGGAGCTAAATTGGATAAAAAGTGATATCACGTTCCAAAGTATAGGTCAAGAGCTAAGGTATGAGCAAAAATGTGAAGGAGAGAATGATAAGTGCCATTTTGTACATGTTTTGTTGTATCAATTCAATAGATTTTAAATTGTTTTGTTAGAAAAATCATAGTCTTGTTAATTATTTTTAGCATTTTATCATGGGATGTTTTTAACATTATAGGTGGAACAATTTGGAGCAATTTGAAGCCAACATTAAGTGAAAAAAGCCAAGAAAATCACTCAACATGATTTGGGGTTGTCAAATAACATGGTCATGTTCAAAAAGAAAGAAATAAATTGAAGAAAAATTGGGAAAAAGGATCTAAAATGGCCAAATCGTGTCGCCAAACATGGCCATGTTGAAGAGAATCAAAAGAGAAGAAAAATCGCACAAAATAGTGCCAGGACACGGCCTAGCCGTGTTGCACAACACGGTCATGTTGCACAACACGGCCGTGTCCGCCGAACACCCAACTTCAACTTCAAGGACTAGTACGGCCTGGCGTCCGCACACACGACCATGTCAAAGCCATTTTCTGGTACTTTTCATGCGGAAATTATGGAAAACCCACCAACCAAGTCTTTTTGACCACTTTTGTATTTGCTACACCATGTCCCCATATTCCCTCAATCATCATATGAAAAACAAGGATTCAACAACCCAACTATGGTAGTGGAGCAATTATTTGCAAGAGATGACATTGTTAATATGTTCTTTCACAAAAACAATGTCTATAAAAGCCAATAGTTTTGGATGGAGGATTCATTCATTCACTCTAAGTTTCAAAGCAAAATACATTGAGAGGATAAAAGAGAGGTATAGTTGGAAGTTGAAGAGCATTAGAGGAGAAGGCTTGAGCTCAACATCGGAGCAATCAACCAAGGAGAAAGTCTTGCATTGGTCATCAATAAAACATAAGCACACCATGTCCATTTCATTCAAATCTTCTTGTGTAGTATATTCTTATATCATAGCCATGTGTAGCTAAATTTCTAGTGTTTGAACGTAATGAACTCTAGAATGAATTTGTGATTACGAGTTGTATGTTTTAATAAAATCGTCATGTTTCGTGTGATTCACTTATAATATGCTTTATTCATTCGAGTTAATAGTTCGGTATATTCATTTGAAATTTATTCCTCATCGGGTAATCAAGAGATTTATGATGAAAAAGAACCTTTATAAGTGAAAAGAGTTGCATGCAATCCTAGATATGGGACGACATAAATCTTTTGGATTAGGGTCAAACCTAATATGGGAATTTACAAATCGCTTTAATGCAATCTTGGGGGTTTTAACTAGAAAGAGATTTGAGTTAATCAACTTGAGATTAGGAGTTTTTCACCTTTAGAAAGGGTTTAACTTAAATCGGGAATTTCTACGGTCCATGAAACATGAGATTTTATTAAAAGAGGATGGTTTTGCTTAAGGGCTTATGGTTGTATTTTTATCTTGTTGAATCACAAAAATATTCTAGCGGGATTTACATTCAAACACATTTCTAGCTCTTGATTTTTTTATTCTACAATCTACTTTTATTTGATCTATTGTAAGTTGTGATTATTTCAAATTCTATTTTTTTCATTTTTATCAAACAAAAACTCTCAAAATTGCTAGATTAGATAACAAAAAGATGGTAATTACTAGTACTTACAATCCTTGTGGGAATGACACTCGGTACTCAATAATCTATTCTATAAAATGATAGGTACACTTGCCTAAGGTTTTTAAGGTAGCTTTTGAGCCATCGAGAGAAGCATGGACGATCGAACAAAAGGAAATTTCCTTCAAAAACATCCAAATGCGCTAAGAGTTTCCAACCTTTGGCAAGGTTTAGTATTTTGGCCATAACGTTCTCTACAACATTGATATTGAGGTTCTTCAAGTGTCTATGGAAAGCTAAGAGAAAGGGCTACAACTTGAATGAATACCCCATGAGCAAATTCGGACAATAACATGGACAACAACATGTCACACGGTCGTGTGAAAATGCCGGTGTGGGATGACACAACCGTGTGAAGTGGGAAAATAGGGGATGGAACCGGACCCGCACGGCCAGACCGTTTGAACCCACACAACCATGTTGAAAAAGGCGAAGTCCATACGGCCGTGTGGTGCCACATAGCTAGGTTATGTTGGACTCGCCAGGACGCATTGTTTTGGAGTTATTTTTCGTTCAACTGTACAAGTGACCTCTCCAAGCACCTATATAAAGAGGACCAAAGCACGAACGGATGTTCATCATCAATATCATTTCATACATCATACAACACATTAAATTACACGGGAACACAAGATTCAAGTCTTCTAAGAGAGAAGGGCTAGGTCGCGAAGAACACCACAAGACCTTTCGAATCTACGGGAGCACAAGAGCTTCCAAGGCTTAGGAGGGAATCCATCCCGACAAGAAGGGTTTTCTTTCTATGCCTAGATCTCTTGTTAGTGCTTAAACAATGTCATAATGTTGATTTCAAATTTGTCTATAAATTTGTAATCAATGTTTAGCTAATCTTTCGTATCTTAGTGGCATAATCGAAACTGTGGATTCATGTTAAATATGATTATTTGCTTTTATAATTTATTCATGTGTTATGTTTTATGAATTCGAGTGCTTATTTATAATTGTCGATTATTTGGGCAATAATTTGCATGTCATACTTGTTAGTCCAGAATCCGGGAGGTGAGTTCTAACGACACGAAAATCGAATTCAGACATAAACATGGTAATATATTGGGAGACTACTTCTGTTTGTGGGGAGTATTTCAATTCAAATATCTTTTGGGAGTTAATAATAGTTGTGACGGATCGGGAGACCTCAATTATTATTAATTTACTATTTATGCGCCACCCGGTAGGGGGAATAAACTATTTTAGGAATTGAACCCACAGAAACACATGAATTGGTTATTGAAACTTTAATTGAACTTAATGTTGAAGAAACATGTTGAGATTATGTGCCCAAGGTTGCTCTTGCAGTTGTTGAAAATATTTGTGGAGTTCACAAATTTATTTATTTTTGCTTTTATTTTTGATTTTTATGATAACTTGATATTTGGTCGCTTCGATAAAATTGGAATGCGATATTATTATAGCCTAAGTGTTTCACATATCAATCCATGAGGAATACAACATTGCTTGCCATTATTCTATAAACTACACTATACACTTGCAGTTGTATGATCCAAATATTTTTTGGGAACAAAAACTGCTTCTAACTAATTTGTTCTTTTGACAAGTGTCACATAAGTCAAGGTTTTCAAAATTTAATTTGGGTAGTCCTTTGACATGTTGGTTTTGTAAATCTCTTGCAAATTTTTATATGCAACATGTCCAAGTCGCCTATGCCATAAACTTGTTAAATCATTATTGGCGACAATACAAGAAACATTTTGTCTAACCAAATAATTGTGCAAAATTTTGTAAAGATTGCTTTTGCTTGTTTCACAAATAATTTTATCATTTTTTAGAATAAGGCATTTTTCGTTATAAAAATAACAGTATAATTAGAATCACAAAGTTGGCTAACAATTATCAAATTGAACTTAAGCCCTTCAACTAATAAAATATTACTAAGAGAGAAAGAATAGTTACCAATTTATCAATTTCCGAGAATTCTTCCTTTGCCATTCCGAACATGACCATGCCTTCTTCTTGGAGCTTGATGTTGGTAAAAGTTTTCTCCTTCCGGTCATATGGCGTGAACACCCGCTGTCCACGATCCAATTTTGAGCCTCCGGAATTGTTATGGCCCTTGGCACCTCGTTATTTTCATCGTCTATGGCCATGAGACCATGCTCGGCTTCTTCTTCTTCGTCGAATGTGACAAGGAGTTTATCCCATGTTTTGGCTTCCGTATTTAGAGCATTCTTTTTCAGAAAAGGCTTTTTCTTTTTATTTCTCCTCCTCTCGCTAATTTTGGGCAAACATCTATAAAGTGCCGGGTTTTTCGCATTTAAAGCAAGAGTTGTCTCTAGCTTCTCTTGCCTTATTTTTATTTACAAATTTTGCAAACTTTCGAACAAGGGGAGTTTTCCTCATCCTCATCATCACTAGCATCATAAATATAATTAGAAGAAGATATTAAGCCTTTAGGAATATATTACATACCCGATTGAGAGGTGGATGGTTTGGAATTTTTCCTCTCCTTAAGATATACTTTGTAGATGAGAAGATTTCAATGAGCTCATCAAACTTGAGAGTTTCGAGATTTTGAGCTTTTGTGATCGCGGTTACCTTTTCGGACCAAGAACCGGGAGAGAATTTAGGACTTTAGTTACCTTGTCTTCTTCGGAGATGACTTTCCCAAGTGCCACAAGAGGATTGACTATTTTGTCAAGCCTTTCCACCATTTTTGAAATGCTTTTACCCTCAAACATTATGAAGTTTTCAAAATCTTTAACAAGTATGGTTTTTCTAGCTTGTTTAACCTTTTTAGTACCTTCATAAATTGTTTCTAATTTCTCCCAAACTTCATGAGCCGACCTTATCCCTCGAATTCTATTATATTCGAAGCCGTAAGAGAGCCATGTAAAATATTTATGGCCCTTACCGTTGAGAGACAAGGACTTCTTATCATTTTCATTGAATTCCTTGATGCTTTTTAGAACCGTGGTTCCATCCTCCATTTTTTTGTTGGTTGATCAATTCTTTCAATGGTCGCATCCCAAATATTAAATCTGCACCCTTGTAGAAAACATTACATCCGATCCTTCCAAAAGGCATAGTTGTTGGCATCAAAGAGTGGTGGCTTGTTGGTGGAGGCGCCGGTGGTGAGATAGCTTTCGTTCGTAGCCATGGACCTCCTCTTTCTTGGCAAACATTGAATGGGCTTGTTAAAGTGTTTGGCTCGATACCACTTGTTAGTTCAAGTGGTTACGATAATCTAGAGGGGGTGAATAGATTATCTCGATTTTCCAATTTTGCCCTCTTTTTGAATGTAAGAATGATGACTAAAATGAAAGTGCGGAAATATAAACAACACACGATGATTTATAGAAGTTCAACCCACCTAGGGCCTAATCTTCTACCACCTCGGATGTCCAGGAATGAATTTCAAAAAAAGGAAAAAGTTTTATTGATACCAAACAATTACAAACCTTTATCTTGAAGAGCATCTCACTCTTCGTACAACACCACCTATAAAGATCACCACAATCTTCTCACAACAATGAAGAGTACCACACTCTTCAACACCTAAAATCACCCAAGTGTGTTCGTATCAACAAGAACACTAACAAGGATGTCCGGTTTTGGATGATTGAAAAATTGCAATCAATATTACACTTTGTTTGAGAAATATTACACCTCAAAAGTGCAAGTGTAATCAATAAGGAAGCCTAATACTCAAGATGCGCAAGTGTAAAACTAGGCTTAAAAATACAACAAGAATTATGCCAAGAGAGAATAAGAAGTTTGCTAAAAAAATTCTTGTTGTTTGAATGCTTGTGTTGTTGTATTGATCATTCCAAACATTCATCTATTTATAGGAGAGTCTTCGAGATTGGATCTTCAACATAGGCTCCTTCTCTTCACTTTTGTCTACAAAAAGATCACAAGATGCAGAAATAATGTACAAAAATGATAAAGTAATAAAAGTAAATCTTGTTGTCTCCTATAGGATCAAAATCATCAGATTTTGAGCGGGTCGATAGGTGGGTCAACCGGTCCACCAATAGAAAAAATTCAAATTTTAAACCGTTAAGTTTGAATTTGGCACAGGTCATCCCGTGGGTCAACCAGTCGACCTGTGCCTGGGCCAGGGCAAAACAAGGATGAGTTATTAAAAACTCAAGGTACTGATCGAGCAAGGGGGTCGACCTACTGGTTGACCTCCTGGTGGACCGGTTGACCTGGTCCAGGGCAGTTTTGGTCCGTGAAAAAATTTCGACTAAGTCTTTCGGACTCCGTTCTGCCTTGATGGTATTCGGTAATAGTTGAAAACACTTTAAAACTTAAAAATCGAATTTTATATCGCTCGAAAAGAATCGTTTTGAATAATCGAACATATAAATAAGGTGAAATCATCAAAATCAAAAATAGTTTCAATCTAACATCGGACATTAAACATCATAATTTGCTCTTGTTGTCTTCAGATGAACTGTAGCTCTATTTGTTAGTTTTTCATGGTTGGTTGAATGACCTTAATATCAATTTTATAGAGATAGTTATGGTCAAAATACTAAGGTATGTCATTTCTAAAAATTCTTCTCGTTTTTTTTTTTCACGTGAAACTGATTTTAACATCTCAAAACGTTAGAATTTCCATTGCATAGACACTGTAGAACTATCTCTTGGCTTTCCAATGGAATAGGAATAAGGTCAATTAGACTTCGAGTGAAAACATTTTGTCCAAAATACAAAGACTGACGCAACTGTGTGGAATGGATTTTTATACGTTTTTTGCTCCAAAATTTGTTTAATCCACCAATACCTAGAAAATAAACAAAATAACACAACTTGATACTAAAACATACAACATGCAAGTAAAACACAAAAAAAAAAAAAAAAAATATACACAAATTATCACCCAAAAATACACATAAAAACATGTCAAACTCACTCATTGCAATAAAAAGTATGGAAAAAATAATCAAATATAGACAAAGTGGTTCCAAAACTTGTACATAAACAAATTACAAAAATTGTGGTCTTAAAGCTTATGGTTCTAGAGTCGAAACTACATAAACAAATAAAAGCGGCACAAAGCTTATGCGTAAACAAATGAAAGTGGTCCTAAACTTGTGTATAAATCAATGAAAGTGGCCCAAAGCTTGTACATAAACAAATGAAAGTGATCCTATTATATATATATTTTCCAATGTACACATATATATATATATATATAAATATATTTTTCTTTATAATCTATTATTATGTTTATCATCATTCAGGAGTTTTGGATAAATGCGCACCCATATATATGAACCGTGTTATATGTTTGCTTACTAATTAATAGAGCACCATAGAGATATTCGTTAAACTTGAGGCGGTGCCCACACATTTAAAGTTAGTGTATAATCAAACTTATATATATTCTAGCTATAGGATAATCCTATATATATATATATATATATATATATATATAGGGAGGGATCTGTGAGACCACCCTCCTAGGTAAGACCATAGGACCATATCTACACCATCAAAATAATAATCAATTGCCAAGATATGAACAAATATATACATCAATACATATGAAAGTATACATTAGAAGGGGTAAAATAAGAATCCAAGAAACTAAATATGGTAACCGCCTCCTACAAATTAGGGACGTGATATGTTATTGATCACGTCCCCATAATCACGCGATTCACCCTGCCATAAACACCAACAATTTCTAAAAACAAAAAATTGGCGTCAGATATCATAAAATGTGGCAACATAATCATACAACAATTAATGAAAAATTATATAATTTCACTAAACTAAGTATACATTAAAACATTACTAAGTATACATAACAATTAACTAAGTATACAATTTTTTGAACGATTATACATTAAAATATTATTAAGTAAACGAAACATTTAACTAAGTACACAATTACACTAAACTAACTATACAATAAAACATTACTAAGTATACAATTCCACTGAAATACTAACATAACTAAGTATATAATTACATTCAACTAAGTAAACAAATCCACATAGCTAACTATACAAATCCACATAACTACTTATATAACTAAGAATTCGATTCCATTGAACCAAGTATACAAATCCATACAACTAAATATACAATAAAACATGACTATGTATACAATTACACAGAACTAATTATGCAATTCCACTAAACTGAATATATGAAAAAACAAAACCAGGATTAGAATGTCATTTAACTATGTATACAATTTTTCTTGAACTAAATATACAATCAAGCATCACTAAATATGCAAGAATAACTAACTAAAGTGTGTAATACAAACATGCACGTGCAAATTGTTTTACGAATATGGACATGTAAATGTAATAAAATTAACAAAGAAGTTGATGGGTTTTTCCTCCCTAAAAATCGGCCAACTAAAAAGGTAAGATTTTATTTACCTTAAAAATAGCTATTAAATATATAAAACGCCTAATTAAAAAAACCGATTATATAGAAAAGTACCCTTATTAGCCTAAAATAACTAGAATAATCTACACCATCTAAAATTTTAAATCAAGAGAACAAAAGTGTTCCTATGGACTAAAGGGCTTGGTCCCATTTGAATCAATCCATATATATATATATATATATATATATATATATATATGATTTGGTTCAAATGAGACCACCATCCCTAGGTGAGACATGTTTGATACATGTTTTTATCTTAATTTTGATGATTTTATTTTTACACCAAAACAATATTTTTAATTGTTGTCCAAATACTCCTAAATGATTTGAAATGTTTTTTACTATTTATTCGGAGTATTTGTTCAAGTTTTATTTTAGATAAAATTGGACAACACTTTTAATGATTTAATGTTAACAGTTTTTACATCAAAACAAGATTCCTAAATATTGTCTAAATACTCCCGATCGGTTTAAAATGTTTTTACTAAATTTTCGAAGTATTTCTTGAGGTTTATTTTGGACAAAAATTGGACAACATTTCTGTCTCTTGGTCGACCGTCGCCCATAGGGCAACCATGCACGAAGATGAATTTTGGAATAGAAAATGAGACGAAGGATATATGAAGCAGTCAACCGGTCACCACAGGCGTCGGCCGGCCGCACTGCAAGTGCGACCAGGTGCCGCAAGTCATGCTTTGAAACAGAACGAACGTCTCTTGTTTTTGCAACGAGGGGACCGGTCCTCCAAGGGGTCGACCGATCGAAGACCCCCTGGACCGGTCGCCCTATGTTAATTTTGATGTGTTTCTTTTTAATCTCTATCAGTGCGCGACCGGTCGCCCTCAAGTTTGACAGCAAATTTCTAACCATTGTGCAGCAGACAAACTTTCCTTAAATTGTGGGATTGATTTCTAACAGCTATTTTCTTGATTTTAATTGTATTTTTCTGTAGATTTTCAATCCCCAAGAGGAGCCTATGCTTGATCAATCATCTCCTATAAATAGAGGAAGTTTTGGAGCAACCATAACAACAATTGAGATAAAACACAACAAGATACATTCAAGCAAAGTCCTTAGCACTTCATTGTTATCATTCTTATTGTAATTTGCCTAGCTTATCACTTTCACAACTTGAGGTCTAGGCTTTCAATTCTTGATTACACTTGCACTCAAATTGTATTATTCATTATTGAGTTGTAATCTAGATTTTGGTCATCATTCAACACAAGACATCCTTGTGAGTATTCTTGTGGAAAGAATACACTTGGGTGATCTAGGTGATAGGTGTTTCAAGAGTGTGGTGCTCTTGAGGTGTTGAAGAATTTGGTATTCTTCAAGATTGAAGATTTTGGTGATCTTCAAAGGTGCCGTTGAAGGAAGATTGTGGTAATCTTCAAAGGGAGATTCTGGTAATCTCCAAAGGTGGTGTTGAAGAAGAGTGTGGTGCTCTTCAAGGTGTTGTAAGTTGAATTTGTATTAATTTTGGTGATTAATAAAATTCTTTTTCTTTTGAAATCCATCCCGGATATCTTTGGGGTGGTAGAGGATTAGGCCCTAGGTGGGTTGAACCTCTATAAATCGACGCGTGTTGTTTACTTCCCGTACCTTTATTATTGTCTTGGTGTATTAGGTTCGAAAAAGAGGGCAAAATCGAAAAGATGGAGATAATCTATTCACCCCCTCTAGATTTATCGTAGCCGCTTGACTTACAAGTGGTATCAAAGCCAAACTCTTTGGCAAGCTCGTTTCACATCGCGAGTGAAGAGGAACGATCGTCGGCTACGAATGAAGCTCACCCTTCCTAAGCACCTCCACCACCAAGCCACCTTGATTTGATTCCAAAAATTTTGCATTTTGGAAAGAAAGAATGGAATGCTATTTACAAGGGTGCGGGTTCGATATTTGGAACATCGTCATCAATGGAGAATCCATTCCGATGAAAGACACACCATATACCTCCAAAGCTCTCAAGGAGCTCAATGATGAAGAAAAGAAAATCATCTCCTTAAATGGTAAAGCTCTCAATATTTTATATTGTTCACTTACCAATTTGGAATATGATCTTATTGTAGGAATTCGATCGGCTCATGAAGTATGGCAAAAATTAGAAGCCATTCATGAAGTATATGCATGCAAATGATAGGAGCAACTCAAAAGCATCTACTTCTCAAAGGGATACAATGTCAAATCTAAGGAACAAGCCTTTTACAACTTCCAACTATGAAGTAGTTGAACAATGTTTTATGGGCATCGAAGAAGAAAACGAGGTATGTCTTAAACCCTCTACTTCCTATGATATTGTTATACAAAATGATTATAGTGATTTGCAAAATGATTTTGATGACCTTCAAAATGAATTCCAAAGTTTACTTGTTAAGTACAAAAATTTGAAAAATGAATTCAATGTTTTGAAAAATGATAAGGATAGTTTATTTACTTCTTATGAATCACTATCATGTGCTCACACCACCACACTTGATAAGGTTAGAAACCTTGAAAAAGAAAATAGTACTCTTGCTGAGAATTTTAATTGCATGAAAAAGGATTTATCTAAATCCAACTTGAGTCTCGTTAAAATGATCGATATTGTTAACATTCATAGTTGTGATAAATTGAAACAAGGACTTGATCATAAGCCTAGTGTTGTTGATAGGCGTGAGTTTTGCATGTATTTTGGGGCGTATTTATGGCTAAAATGGCGATTAAACGTGCATAAACTCATATGAAATGGTTCGATTCGCTCATTGTGGGAAAGATATTATGCTTTGCTCGTTTTGTAGGAATTTAACAATATTTAAAGTAATTTGGAGACAAATACGAGAATTGTGGAGAAGAAATACCACAAATGACGCAAACTAGAAGACGCACGGGTAGGGCGCGCCCGAGCACAACAAGAGGAAATTCTAAGGGTACGGCAATGCGCACGGGTAGCCCGTGCATACACGCATCACTCGTGCGCCATCAAGACATGGAAATTTCCTACGGCAATGCGCACGGGCTACCCGTGCGTTGACGCATGGCCCGTGCACTACTTGGTGAAAAGCAGATTTTGATTACGGAAAGACACAAGGGTAGCCCGTGCGTCCCCACGCACGCCCGTAAGGCCCCTCTTATCTGCAAATATTTTGACAAGAAATGCCCTAGACTTTTGAGGAGGTATATAAGCACTTTTTGGGGCGCACACCGGGGGATATTCTCGACATTTTTGGGATCCGCCACACAAGACAAAGGTATATTCTTGGAAGAAGACATCAAGGAGACAATCGGGTTGTATTGGAGCTCGAGGAACGGAGATACATCGAGAGATTGTCGACTTTCCTAAGTTTTTCTTGCTTCTCTTGTAGTTTTCATCTTTCATTTTTACTTGTTATGGCTATGAACAATTTGTCTATGAGTTGTTTAGAAATCATGTGTAGCTAAACTCTTGAGATTTCCGGGTTTTGGTAGTAGATTAATGAACTCTTGTTGGATGTTTTGATCTTAGTTGAAGTTATTGTCTTGAAGCCTATTTGAGTACTTTGAGCTTATTCTTGTTTTATCACTTGATCAATGATTTAACTTGTTTGATATATTGATTCATAATTCGAGAGATGAGTTTCAATATTAGATCTTGAGTACTCGACACAAATATTTGCATGAATCGAGAGGTTTGTAAATATTTGTGTGGATATTTAATCTTTTGAACTTTTGGGAGTTGAATACTTCATGTTGAGTAGAGATGCTAGCATAGGTATTTCAATCTACGTTTTATATGCATCTCGAGAGGGAGGATAAAATATCTTTGCGATCGTCTTATAGGAATATTGATAATAACTTGGCTTTGATTAAATCGGACAACAAGAGGGGTATTAATCGAAACCTTAACTCGGGAATCCATCTCATCATCTTGATACTTCTATCATTTGTATTATCTTAATCTTGTGTTTTAGTAGTCTAGATTGTCTTAATCTCATAACAACAATCATCAAATTACGATCGTCTAAATAAAAATAAGACTATCTTAGTTCAATACTTAGCGTACAAATTTATTAGTCTCCGTGGATACGACCTTGCTACCCTTTTCTATAACGTACACCGTACACTTGCGGTGAGCTAAAAATAAAGGTGAACAGTTGTTAATTATGTGAAAAGAAATCAAGTCCCTATGCATGTTGGTCATTATGCTCCAAAAATTATTACTTGCTTCTATTGTGGTAAAAAGGGTCATACGGTAAATACTTGTTGGGCTAGAAATAGCTCTAATTATTGTTGGAGACCTAAAAGTCTCAAAGCTAATCCCAAAGGACCCAAACACTTGAGGGTACCACAAAACGATGTCATATTAGGTACCCGGCGGAATAAAAATCAAGGAAAATTCATACCGCCTAGAAGACATCAAATGACCATCTCATTTGATCAAAGGAGAAGACATCACCACAATGAATTTCCAAGAGAAAGACATTATCAACAATGGGAAGGACATAATCCTTGAAAATGAGCAATTGGAGAAGCTATCATCAACAAGACGATTTTCAAAAGGGAAGATATCATCAACAATGGGAACGGCACAACCCATGGAAATGGCGTAATTGGTAAACCGTATCTCCCCAATTATATATGCATTTTATTTTAGTATGCATGTTTTTATTTGTGCCTTAATTGCAAAATGAGTTTTCAAATTTTTTAAGGTCTTCTATATATATTTTTTGTGTTCTTAAAATCCTTTGAAAAATGAGACCTTACATGTTGTTTTTAAACTCTTGTGGACTTACTTAGACTTATGTGTTTTTATCTCTTACGGATTTCTATAGCATAAGCATTTTGTTGTGATATCTCTTATTGCTTGGCCTACACTCGTGCAATTATGTTTTGTGCAAGATTTGTTTATAGAATTGTGTAGGTTATATATCTCTCATTCATTGGTTATCTACCATTACTTCATCAAGAGATACTTAAACCATCGAGGTATGTTCACTCGTATTATTTTTAGAACTCGATATTTTGTTTATGTCATGATTATGCACTTCTCTTTCAAACTATTTCATCTCATCCCCTTAAGTGCCACTAAATGATTTTGTGAATTTTTCTCAAAAGGGCACTACTCGTAAAATCTCGTTTTTCTCGAGTATATGTTTTCTCTAAACTCGTATTTGTTGGATTTAGTACATGATTATCTTTTTGCAAAGTTTTAAAACTTTTGGGGTGAAAAATCGGATTTAGGAAAACTCGGGATTGAAAAATTGCATGGGGGACGGTCAAGCGCAGGCCGATCGGTCGCTCGCACGTTGACCGTCGCCCCTACCCCGACCGGTTGCCCTGGCTTATTTCTTGGCATAAAACGAGTCTTTTCCTTATTTTGAAAAAAATTCTATTTCCTCAAAACCTTGCGCGAAATTTTTTCCCCTTGCTCTATAATCTTCATTTCTTCATCAAATCTTGTGATTCTTGTTGCTAATCCACTCCATTTTGCAGGAATATTACAAATATGGCACCTCCAAAAATTCCACCGGTCAAAATCCTACTTCCAAGCGAAGAAAGGGCGGAGAGGGTTCGTCGAGAAATCGGCAAGAGGAAGCCGAACAAAGGGATATTCAAGCTACCCAAAGGAATGTAGCTCAAGAACGTGATGATATTCAAAACCCAATACTCTCCAATCCTCAAGTAGCCGAACTCCGCGGGACGATATCATTCAAAAATTACCGTTGGGAAAAAAGTAAAAAATCTCTTATACCTCTAGCTCCTCGCTCTAATAATGTTTTAGATTTTATCAACAAATATGCGGAGTGGTACAATGAGAATTTGAACATGGGTGCGAAATCGATAGCTCGTACGAATATTTGTCGATTTAATTCATTTTCAAATGAGTATCCTACTATTAGAGGATTTTTTTAAGAACAAGGGTGGATATACTTGTGGGAGCACCCTTATGTTTTATATGATGATGATGTGATTCTACATTTTTATGCCAATATGTGGGTCGAATATGATGCTCATAGGAAGCCTATTGAGTTGAATTCGTTAGTAAGGGGTCGTCATTTTAGATGGACTCCTAATGACATTTGTCGGCTTTTACATGTGAGAGAAGGTGGTTGGGATTATTTTGCTTGTTCGATTTGGAATAATGATATGTTGGGTGTTTCTATGGAAGAGGTTAAGACCTTTTTGGGCGTTTGGCCAAAATATTCGTTATTGGCCATGACTCTTGAGCATAGGATTATTTCAGTTATTGTCGCCTATTGTATCTGTGGTAAAGCGGGTAAAATGCCTAGCAATATGGATTACTTTTTAACTTATAAAATTGCTAGAAGGGAACCGCTTAATTTTGGCGCAATATTTATTCAATGCTTAATTGAGTCTATCACACAAGGAAACAAGAAGTTTGTCATGGGTAATTGGATTTGCAAGCTTCTTATACAATCGGGGCTACCTTCTTCGGAATGTAATTCGGAGGTATTTCAAAATGATTTTGACATTGACAACATTTCACAAATGGTCTACATGCGCAAAAATATGGATATCCGCCCGACTAAAATGGCTAAAGGAAGAGGGCAAGGTTCTACATCCGAAAATCCAAACGATTTCTTTGATGATGCCGAGGCCGATAGATTGGCGGCGGGTGACGGGCAAGCAATCCGAAGGGTAATACCTAGGTGCTCAACCGTCAGGAGTTACACTCAAGCCGAATATGATGAACTAAGAGCATATCATGAAGCTCGATATGAGGCTTTGGATCAAAAGACCTCCAAGATGCAAAAATCAATTGGCAAATTGAAGAAGTTCATTAAGGAGCTCATCCCCAACACATGTTTTTCTTCCGATGAAGAATGATCACTTCTCTTGCTCTTCTTCTTATGTCATTTAATTTTCTTGTAATGAACTTTATTCTAATGACATTTGCTTGTTGTTTATTGAAGGGGATACAATAGCAAGTATGAAAGTGGCTTTTGGTTGATCTTGATTATGGTATTGATGGAGTATTTGATGGTAAAAATACTCTAGTTTTGCATTGGTTGATAATTGGTATAAAGTACTTGATGGTAAAAGTGTTTCTTCTAATTTTTGCTTAAAAGCATTTGTGATGCCTTGATCATTTTGTTTAGATGGATAATTTGGGACATTTGTAATGTCTTATATTCATTGCTTGATGTATGACATGGACTACTTGATGGTTTTTAAATTTTTGCTTGATGGCATTTGGTTAAAATTATCTCAATTGGGTTGAACCCTTGAGATTTATTTTGTTGGGCCTCTTATTTGTTGGATATATGTTGAAAATTTGCTTTTGGTGATGAAAAACTTGGCTTAATATTTTACAAGGGCTATATATATCTTCTTCATTTTTTGACGCTCGCCAAGTGTTCGATAAAATGTTTCAATGAAAGATTCATCACCTACATGATTCTCTCATTTTCAAATGTCTTAAATACTTATTGAGATCATGTCTCGGCAAACAAAATGAGCTTATGGATTTTTTTCATGATACATTTCTCCCATTTCTTCGGATTCAAAGTCTAATTTTTCAATGGTTGATAAATCGTATCTTTGGCGCACTTTGATATACTTGTATGATGTTTTTTTTTATGATTCCAAAGGGGAGAAGCAGGAAATTGGCTCGTTAGCTCAAAGAATCTAATAAAAGCTCGATATAAAAGCTATAAGCTATGGCTTCTTAAAGCCATAAGTTGTGGACTATACTTAGTCCAATTGTTGCATGATGGACTTATATACTTGTCTAATGATGTTTTGTTGTGGGGAGCTTATAAGCTCTTGTACTTAAGATCAATATGGAAAAGCTAAACTTTTAGCTTGTGGTTGATTGCTTTTGATGTGCTTATTGATAGAGGGAGCTTGTGCTATACTTGGATAATATTTACTCCCTTTTGGTTGCTTATGTTACTTTGGAAATTTAGGTCGCTTCTAAACGGTTAGATGTTTTTACCGGAAAATCGTTTTAAAAAATTGTCCTCCTAATATTTCTAAAAATTGTTTGGTTTGTAATCATCAAAAAGGGGAGATTGTTTGATAAATGTTTTTATCTTAATTTTGATGATTTTATTTTTACACCAAAACAATGTTTTCAATTTGTTGGTCCCAAGGGGTGTGAGTGTAAGGTTTAGAAGGGGGGTTGAATAAACCTTACCAACTTTTGATTTAGTCTTTTTAAATATTCGAGTTAATACTTCACAAATTTGTGTCCTTGGTGGACTAAGTTAGTTAATCAAGAGAGTTAGTCACTCACAGATTTGACGATTTGTTGATAGAATAACTCAATTTGTTAATTAAGACTAAAGACTTAACTCAACGTGGTTTGTTTTTTTGGAAGACTTAACACCCTTGAATTTGGTTTAGTTTGATTTAATACTTGGTTTTAGCACTTAGAGATTATCAAGTGGATAGCAAATTTATCGTGAGTTAAACAAATAAGATGTAGAAATTAAAGTCTTTGAAATGTAAATGACATGATAAGTTTTTATAGAGGTTCGAAGATGGGGTAATTCTTCTACTCCTCTCTTCTCCAACTCTGGAGGAATCCACTAAGTATTGATCAAGATATCGAGTGGTAATGATCCAGATACAAGTCTTGAAAACACAAACGGTGACTTGATCCTTTGGGACTCGATCTGGAGGTGCCTTTGGTCACACGGTGGCTCCTCGTACAACTCGCCTTCTTCACAGGGCATTTGCGCTTGCTACTGAGCCCACTTGCTCAAGATCCTTGGATTTGATCATGAAGCCCTCCAAAACTTGAGATTGGTTTGACCTTGAACCTTCCTACAATCCTCCGTGGAATGTAGACCCCTTGATTCTTCAAAAATTTCCTCTTCAACCGATTGAAGTTATCTTTCCTTCACAGGTGAGTGTTGGATTGATTTCCTTCGTAATGTAGGCTTGAGGATTGATCTCGAATGATTTGAGAATATCTTAGGTTCTGATTCAAATGTTTGCTTGAATGTTCGTGGTTGAGTAACTTGCTCTCGAGTTATTCCTCGGCCTTTTATAGTGATCTTTCAAAAATCTGCATTCGTTGAAGAGATAAGCTTATTTTTGAAAGTCACTTGTGGTCATTGGCTTGTCTTGTTGCGATCCTTGGAATTTCCATTTCCTCGTATGAATGATTCATCGACTTTTCGAGTTCGACATGGTGCAGTGCTTCCCATTGGTTTATTCCTCTTGCACGCTTCCTCGAATCGAGCACTTCAAGAAAGGCAAGTATGGAGGTATTACTTGTTTAAGTAATTCTCTTGATTTCGTGCAACGGATCTCTTTCGATTGTCTTGACTTGATCGCATTTTCTTCACATCCCCAGGTGACTTCGAGTCGACTTCCAATCATTTGATGACTCTTGTCATTTCGATCTTGAGACTTGGTTGTCTTGAGTTGACTTGATCGATACTTCACTCACCATTTGCATCTCGTTGCACCTTAAGTCGAGTTCTCGTCTTCTCTTCTTTTCCATACTCAATTTGTCTTGCAATGTGAGTCTTCCTTCTAGTCTCCGATTGTCTTCTTGCATGTTTAGGCATAGGCATACGACTTAACTAACTTGACCACCCTATCTATTACAATGCAATTTACAACAAAAATGGGGTGCCAACTTCCTATTCTAAGTTTTACATGGCATTCATCAAAATCTACAAAATGATTTCCCAACAATTTCCCCCTTTTTGATGATGCCAAAACTTAAAACATACATCAATAATTTAAACAAAGAAAGATACATACAGCAAATGTAGAATCACGAGAATGTGTGTTTAGAATCGATCTTTTATTGATCATAACATTCTTGTTCTTTACATAGTTGTTTACAAGGTGTATCGAGCTTGAACCAACAAAAATGTATCGTAGTTTAACCGGGCTTAAGCTAACCATGTTTTCTATATTTACACAAGTATAGAATTTGTACAGATTTTATATAGTGTCTGTAAGACTTACATAAAATGTATTTACATAGTAAAATACATGAAGGGGTGGACAACAACACTTCATCTCCTTCTTCGCCGCCTCCTTCTTTCATCTTCTTCTTCACATCTTCGATCTTGATCTTCTTTTTTCTCATCTTCACCGCCTTCTTCTTCTTCTTTTCATACGCCTTCTAGCGACTTCATCTCTTCTTAGTCTCTCTTGTCTCTCCTCCCATAGCTGAGTTTGTCTTTTATTTTCTTCTTCAATTCTTTTCACATACTCAAGATTGTTCTTCTAGCCAGATTGGCTACTTCGTCAAAACCAAATTGATGATTTGGGCGAGAGATCTAGGTCTGAAACCTCTTCCTCCACCACTGTTTCTTCCTCTACCTGCGGGCGTGTATTGTCTGGGGTCTTTTTTTCCCGGTGAGTGACTAGCGGAGTGACCAGCAGAGCGATATTTGTCGGTAGTCCGTCGCTTTTGCTGTCGGCCTTCTTCACATAGTGTGAGACCCTTTTCCCAAGACAAGTCCCAGGCTTGAGCCATGGACATGTTTGCGAAGTATCCTTGGATGCGGCGTTTTAAATTCATCAACCGATCTTGGCTCGATTCCGGCATCCGAGATGGCATAAGTGTCTCTCGCTCTCTTTGGAGTGCCTCCATGTTGTTTCGAATATCCATAACTCGGGCATTCATCCTTCCTTCCACTTCCTCCATCCCTCGCTTCAATGTCTTTCTCTTTTTTCACCATTGCTACAAAGAGAGTGTTGGAGTGGCAGAGTCACTTGGAGTTTTTGATAATATCAATTTGTGACAAGACTTTGTTGGGGGTTTTAGCAATCATCAAGGTCACATCTTTCGATCCTTCCGCCTCAACAGACTTCCCTTTCTTTTCTCATAATACTTCCTCGATTTGTCTTTCCCTTCACAATCGCTACCTCCTTCTCAACTTCGGATCCCTTGGCGCCTTTAGGTATTCTCTTCTTCCCCTTTTTGGCATCATCAAAGGAGAGTGGAACTCCGAAACAAACTAGCAAGCAAGAAGTCGAGTCTGCTGCGATAGCCGAAGTTTTGCTTGAGTCTCCTGCGGAGTATGCAAAGACGAAACTCGGAGCGAGTAGCATTGGATTGACTTTAATCAACTTCATCTCGGCCATGAGAAGATGAATTTTCGATCCATGTTTTCTTCCATACGCATGAGCTCATTCTTATTTTGCTCACGCTTGCAGCCTTTATCTCGGCGGTGTGAGATTCATGCATTTGCTCAATGTGTTCTTTCAATTTTGTCTTTGCATCAGACATTCTCATTTCGCTGGACCAACGACTTGTTGAACAATGTTCTCAAATATCTAGCTTGTTCCACACGCATTGTTCTTCTTTGTTGCCACCACTCCCGGATTCGACTATTATGCCTCTCAAGTCGCAGTAAGGTTGGCATCCCCTGTTATCGATCTCATGTCCATCGAGGCCTGGTGCCTCTCCATCCATTCAATTTCAAAGCAAATAATGCTTTGAACACCTCCCGAACTTGGATGTTACCTCTGTTTGGTGACGGCCAAGCAACATCAAAATCATAGTCACTAGAATGATGGTGTCGATGGAATGATAGGATGCAGTGGGAAGCGCTCGAGATCTCTTTCGATTCGTCGGGGAGGTCGGGTACCTCCGAGAGAAGGGAAATGATTCTACAAAGGGATCATCACGGGCAATCGGGATTTGTTCAATGATGAGTGGTGCTCGTGAAGTCCTCTGTGAAGTCGATCCTCTTTGCAGCTTGGGGAGCCCGAGCGGTGGACTTTGATTCACTGCAGTGCATTTGTGAAGTCGACCCGACTTTTGCCGAGCCTCATTTGTCTCAATAGCCCGTTGGTCTCGGTGATTTATCCAAATTAGTTGATCGGTCCTCGGCCTTATCGGAAGCATCATCGGACGATGATGAGATTTCCATGGGTGGCTCATCATCAAAGTTGAAAGTTTGGCGAGTAGTCTTGAGGTCGACTTACTCGTGGTTGGAACATCCTCGGTGAGTCTTTTGGATCGATCACGGGGGATGACTCACTTCATCGTCTCCTTCCGATCCCGAGAAAGGTTACATCGATTATCCGGGAATCATAAAGCGCACTTATCTCCTTTTCTCGTTGGATCAATGATAGTAGGAGGGATGTTTCGCACTTCGACTTCTTTACCCCGGGAAGTTTCAACCTCCCGTTGGCCTTCATTACCTCCTGCAGTCTCAACTACGGTGAGGCCTTGGACATCCCTTTCGACGGTGTCGATTGTCTTAGGGTCTTCGTGGTGGCATCCATTAGAGTCTCAACTCCATGGATTGCACTTTCGCCGCCACAGTGTTAACTCCCGTGGCATGTTCCTTCATGTGCCTCGACCGCATCAGCGGCGTCACTAGCCTTCAGAGCAGGTTGGCACCTCGAGTGAGACAGTCTCAATCGTCGAGCCTCGTTGATGACAACTTTGTGTACTTTGTGTTTGTTCCTTCTCCACTTCGCCTCCTAGATTCATTGTGGAGACAACAGAAGATCCTCCGACCTTTGCCGCAGTGGAGGGAGTTTCCCCTCGGTGGCACACCACCGAGTGAGTGACTTGGAATGGGGTCACTCGTCTCCGGACTCATTGTTCCCACCGAGTATTCGGTAGTTGGGGCGGTGGTAAGACACCTTCATTAGGGGTTGGCTTGACCGGGGTCCCCACACTCCCGGTTTCATCGCAGTTCCTTAATTCCTTCTTTTCGAGTGAGTGAGGGAAGTGGTGGCAACAACAACGGTGGCAATATCTTCGTACCACTCCCATTGGGTCTATCTCCGGTGTGTTTTGGAGGACTCTCCTGGTCCCTCCATCATTCTTTGCTCATGAAGGATTCGGATTCTTCCATTGCTTGTTGCATTTGCAACTCTTACGTGGCAAAGACAAGAGGGTCCAGATCCTCATCACTTTCTCGACGGGGACGTCAATGTGAGGATGTGTATGTTCTGGGTGCCGGAGAGGGCGATCTTTGGCCTTCTCACGTGCCTCAAGGCGTCTGTTTGCTTTAGCCCATTCATTTTCTTTTCGAATCTACGGTATATTAATGCCATTATCCTCGTCAAGGGCTTGCAAAGATTGTGTCCACCTCAAGAAATCAAGAGTTCTTCTTCCTCAAGAATGAACTCGGATTTTCAAACCGCACTGGATATGCTCGCTTCCATTTTCTCCATTCTCGCAGACGATTTTGGATGTCGGATACAATGAGAATGCATGATTACATCGTCTTCATCATTCTCTTGCTTGGCCCTCGTTTCGTAAATTAGGGCTAGCAGACGCATTTGCTCGACATCTTCGGCGACCTCTCTGTAATCAGTGGAGAGACAACCTGTCAATAGGTGATTCGGTTGTCTCGGTTGTGCCTTTGTTCTCGGTTGTTCTGTCTACAATGGGTCTTGAGTTACCTCTGCGACCGGCCTCGGCCGCAGACTTGGCGATTTCATCAATCACTCGGAGACTCCACTTCTCCGTAGTCTCGGGTATCTTCTCGGTGAGTGGTGACTCACCGGTTTCTCAAGCTTGGAACGCCTGAAAAGTTTTCTTCTTCTATTTGTTTGAACCAGAGGGATTTCGGTTCGACAAGGTTTCTTCCGAGTCTTGGGTGGCAGGGTAGGTCTTTGTCGTCTTTTCGAGGAGCTGGCCATCTTGGCTTATCAGTTCTCTTCTTCTTGACGACCAGGAGAAGGTATTTGGGATTCCTTCTCTGCTGCGGCTGCGAGGGGCGGGAGACACGGCTACGGGGCGGGTGACTCGCAGCTGCGGGGCGGGAGCGATTTGTTTTTCTTTCTTTGCGGGGCCAACGGTCTTCTTAGCGGCTCAGGCGCAGCCTTCTTCTTTGGTGGAGAGGGGACAGTTTGTATCTTGGGTCGGTGATTCCCCCTCACTTGTATCGCTCTCTTACCGTAGGGCTCTCTTCGTGCGCCGAGAGAGGTTTGATCGGAACATTCTCTTGTTTACATGGAACGCCTTTCCATGTCGAAGGGGACTTTCTTCACTTCCATTATTCGCCCAATTACCAGGTTGTATCCGGGGATCCTCCAAATGTTCCATCCTCCTTGAAAGATTTGTTCCCTACATTCTCGCGAGTCTGCTGTAGACAAACTCATTGATTCACTTTTGTTCTTCAATGATCGCGGCCATTACGATCAACTTTGCTTTGGGATACCGGGGTCAAAGCCGCCAAATTTGATATCTATGCATTTGGCAACGATGTCCAGCAATTTGTGGTAGTCCTCCTTCACCAGACCTCTTATTAGTGTGTAAACTACTTTCTCAAAGATAGTCGGACTTGGCTACTCCTTTCAGCAAGCGATCAGGTCAACATCACTTCATTAATTTCCGACACTCCTTCCGCCGATAACAAGCGGTGTTCGCCAAATCCTTGGCGGTGATGATGAACTCCTTTCCATGAACAGAGGACTTGATGCCCTCATCGTGAACCTCAGCATTCACGTAGAAGCGTGCGACCTCTTCCACATAGGTCATCGAAAACTCCATCATCGAAATGGTTTTAGCCCAGGCGTTTCTAGTTTTTCAGCGATCTTCTTTACGAGGGCATCATCGGACCCTGTTTGACCATACCCTCGAAATCCCACAGTAGACCCGGTGTGCATTTGCTTTCCTAGCTTGACAAAATCATGAGTAGATGCCATTTTTTCAGTATTTCACCGAACAAAACTTAGAAGGTGATTTGAAGATTGATAGGGTTTTGAGAGAGAGTTTTTGCCTTTGCTTTTGGGAGAGAGAAATGAACAGTTTTTGGTAATGTGTGAGAGAAACGGACGAAAGAGTTTAAGTATAGTTCATGACGGGACGTGCGGGTGGTTTTTGAAATGTGATCGAAATCAACGGCTTAGATCTTGCACGCCGATTAGCATTTAATGTCTATTTATTTAATGCAAAGACATTTATATCCAATCATAAGCTTGGTGTGCATCTTTTGCTGTACACGTCATAATTATCTTTGACGTCATTCTTAAAAACATTCCCGCTTAGTAAAAACCACTGCGTTTTTATCACTTTGCTCATAAATGACTCAGCTTGTCCCTTAGCTGATTTAACTCTTTTCTTCTCATATGTAAATACTCATTTGTCGACCTAACTCGATGCTGTTGTCTTTTCCGATCTGGTGATTTACTCAATTTGATTTAAGAGTTCAACTCTTTTTCCTCTCTTCGTACTTTATTTCTTTTCTTTGAGTTTTCTGAGTGTCAACTCAGCTCAATTAATCCTAACTCATGCTTGAGTTCTTCAAATCTTGACTCACATAATGGTTTTGTGAATATGTCAGCCAACTGCTTGTCAGTTGAAATATATTCCAAGATGATGTCCTTCTTTTCAACATGATCTCTTATGAAGTGATATCTGACATCAATATGCTTTGTTCTTGAGTGCAACACATGATTTTGAGTGATTGCAATTGCACTTGTGTTATCACACATGATTGGAATTTCCTTTTCTTCAACTTCATAGTCTCTCAGCTGCTGTCTCATCCATAGAACTTGGGCACAAACACGCCATGACTATGCCTATGTATTCCGCTTCATTTGTAGAGGTGGCTATTGAATTTTGCTTCTTGCTAAACCAGGAAATTAGCCTATTTCCAAGCATTTTACATGTGCCTCGAGGTGCTCTTCTGTCAACTCTACATCCAACATAGTCGAGTCCGAATAGCCGAGTTAGCTTGAATCCACCTTCCTTTGGATACCATAAGCCAACTTCTTGGCTTCCTTTCAAATATCTCAAGATCCTCTCTGGGCTATGAGACATATGGCTTTCTTTTGGGGCGATTGAAATCTTGCACATACACCTACGGCAAAGGTGATGTCCGGCACCATTGTAAGATAGAGCAATGATCCAATGAGTGCTTTGTATCTTATTTGATCTCTGGACTTGCCATCTGCATCCGTGTCCATTTTGTGATGTATTCATTGGTATTTTTATGAAGACTTCTCTTCCATACCAAATTTCTTCATTAAATCTCTGGTGTATTTTGTTTGACTTATGAAGGTTCCATCCTTCAATTTGTTTCACTGGAGTCCAAGGAAGAATGTCGACTCTCCCATCATGCTCATTTTGAATTTGCTTTGCATGAGGTTTGAAAATTTATCACATGACTCTTTGTTTTTGGATCCAAAAATAATGTCATCCACATATATTTGAACAAGCAATATACTCTTCCCATCTTGAATTCAAGAGTGTTCTATCCACTTTGCCTTTTGTGAATCGGTTCTCGATCAGGAATTGTGACAAAGTATCATACCATGCTCGGGTGCCTGTTTCAATCCATATAGAGCTTTCTTGAGTTTGTATACCTTATCTCCAAGAGTCTTACGCTCAAATCCTGGAGGTTGTTCAACATACACTTCTTCTTCCAATAAACCATTAAGGAATGCACTATTTACATCCATTTGATATACAATAAAATTCTTGTGAGTCGCATAGGCAAGAAACATCCTTATAGCTTCCAATCTTGCTACGAGGGCAAGTGTTTCATCAAAATCTATCCCTTCTTCTTGGCAATATCCTTTGGCTACTAATCTTGCTTTGTTTCTTACCACGTAACCTTCCTCGTTCATCTTGTTTCGAACACCCATTTAGTGCCAATAACATTTTGATTGGTGGGTCTTTGAACCAATTCCCATACTTTATTTCTTTCAAACCGATTCAACTCTTCTTGCATAGCTTGAATCCAATGTGTGTCATCCAATGCTTGTGACACATCTTTAGGCTCTATTTGTGAGATAAAGCATGTGAACATAGCTTCTTGTTGAGTTCGGATCTTGTTTTGACACCTTCTCTTATATCTCCAATGACTAGTTCGGTGGATGGTCTCTCGGCCATCTTACATCAGGTTGAAGTAAGTTAGTTGAATTGATCGTCTGGCGGTGTGTTGTTTTGATCGGTTCTCTCATCATCACTTAGCTGCATATTTTCCGTTTGTTTTTGAGATTCACTATCTCATCTTCATCGGATTTATAATTCCGACTTGACTTGACAAGAGGGACTTTTCGCATGGTTGGTTGATTGACTTATCGGTGACTCTTCAATGTCTTCTCCATTTACATTTGGCTCATCAAACACCACATGAATGGATTCCTCTGTAACCATAGTCCTCTTGTTAAGTACTCTGTAGGATTTGCTTTCATTTGAGTATCCCAAGAAGATACCTTCATCAACTTTAGCATCAAAAGCCTTCAAATTATCTTTGCCATTGTTATGGATGAAGCATTTACATCCAAATATTCTAAAATATGCAACATTTGGTTTCTCCCTGTCCAAATCTTATAGGAGTCTTTGTCAGTTGTCTATTTATCATGCATCTATTTTGAGTGTAGCATGTTTGTGTTTATTCTTGACCCAAAATCTTTTAGGTAGCCCCGCTTCTCGCTAACATGGTCCTTTTGCTTCTTTGAGAGTTCTATTCTTCTTTTCGCAACTCCATTCTGTTTGTGGAGTCCTTGCTGCAGATAATTCATGGCCAATACCATTTTCAATACTGATCTTGAGTGATTATACTATTGATAAACTCGGTTCTCTGTCGATCTTATTTTGATAATGGTTTGACTCTTCCCATTTTGGATTCTTTTCATCATTTGTGGTAGTTTTCGCAAAGTTTCTTTCTTCCTACACATAAATATCGTCCATGTATATCTTGAGTAGTCATCTACTACCACCAAGGTGTATTTCTTCCCACTTATGCTATTTGGTTCAACTGGACCAAATAGATCCATGTGTAGCGGTGCAATATCCTTGTTGAAGATGGACATGTCTTTTCTTTGAATGATGATTTGATTTGTTTTCCCATCGGCATGCATCACATACACTTTCCTTCTTGTATATCGAGTGCGGAAGTCCTTCTACAAGATTGCTTACGGCAAGCTTGTTAATTGTTTTGAAATTCAAGTGATTTCGGCTTCTTGTGCCACTGACCAACTTGATTGGTGAGCTCTTTGCTAGTAGGCAAGTGCTTGGTGTTGCGAGTTGACCAATCTACTACATACATGTTCTTTTGTCCGCATCCTTGCAACACAACCTCATTGGATTGAGTGTCCTTGATTTGGCATATTCCCATGTTGAATCCAACATTATAGCCTTTGTCACGAGTTGGCTAATACTTACTTGATTGAATTTGAGTCCTTCAACATATGCAACATCTGTGATTTCTAATCCATTTTTCTTGATGGATCCAATGCCTCTTATTTCTCCCGAGCTTCATTTCCTCCAAATATGACTTTTGCTCCTTTGACTTCCTTGAATTTTTGAGTTTTTCCTTGTTTTTGTCATATGTCCGGGAAACGACCACTATCCATGTACCAGGTTCCTTGGCACTGTTTGTTCCTTGAACCCGCAATCAAGGAAATTAAGTTTTAGGTACCCATATTTGTCCGGGTCCTGAGGGGTTAGTATTGTAAGATGATCCAACCAACCTATAGCCAAATGATTTGACTCTAAGGGGTTGCCATCTATCGGTGCCATAATCATAATTAATTTTGGCAAATTGCTTGGGGGTTCTAAGTTCATACGTCTTTTGTCGTATGTACTGTGTATGTGTTTTAGCAATCGCCTTCTTTGGGTAGCCGCTGTGATATCTCCGAGTGTAGTGCCTAGGTTCGGATGATGTGTCTTTGATGAAAGCTCTTATACCTTTGGAATGGCCTTTCTTTGAGTTTCGTGCCTTTGCCATTTGGGCTTATATTCCATAGGTCTTTGCCGATAGTTCACGTTATTCCAATCGGCTTGGCTTGGGTACATTCTACCATTCCCTTCATATGTATTTCTTTTATTGAACTTCGGGGTTTTGGTAGCTCTGTTTCTTCTTTCTGAGTATTTTGTTTGGAGTTTCTTTGAGGAACTCGGCCGATTTCTTCTCGTTGTCCTCTCAAGACACTCAATCGGTTTTTTCCTTTTCCCTTATATCCAAGGCCGGTTTGCTTGTGATTGTGCTTTGGAATAAATGTGTGTGCAATATTTGGAGTTTTGATTTTTGAGATACTTCATTACTTGAAGATCCGTTTTCCAAAATCACTTTTGGAGTTTAACATAGCACAGAGGAATTAAATCCTAAGCTTGTCTTGTCTCCACATTCTCTTTGACTCATAATAAGATCATCCAATGATTTAGATGCCTTAGTGAATGAAGCAATCACATTTTTGAGGTCATTCTCCTCTTCTCTATAGCAGATTATCTCTCGCTTTATTAGCTTCGCATTTTTAGCCCTTATAATTTCATTCTCATCGCCTATTTGACTTAGGGTACTCGGCTCCTTAGTCATTTGTGAGTTTTGGCATTTAAGCGGGTTGTTTTCCTCATTTAGTAGTGTGTGTGAGGATTTAATGTGTTTCAAAGTCTTTCATCATTTTGCCTAATGAATCATAAAGATCAGTGGGTGATGAGGTGTGTGTGTGTCACGATCACTATTCATCGGACTACGAGTGTGATGAATTTGAGTGTACCTCATCTTCTTGGTCGAGGTTGGTCTTGTTCCTTGGCCATCAAACATATCAAGGCTTCTTCTTCAGAGTCACTTGAGTAGTCGGCTTCACTACTCTCGAATTAGTGTGTCTTTTGACTTGTTTGTCTCGCCGATCTCAAAGATTGCCTTTTTCTTTTCTTGTCTTCTTTTTCAAGACTTTTCTTTCTTCATCATTCCTGTATTTGTTGACTACGGGGTATGAGCAATCAATCGCATAGTGACCTGGTTGCTGCGGTTCAAGCATAGATTTTCAGCCTTTTGATCAACTCTTTCCATTCTTGGATTGTCAACCCTTTGATATTCAACTTTTTGATGCTCGCTCTCTTGGTTGGCCTATCTTCCCTTGTCTTGGAGGGAGCCGAGTGTCTTCTCGGAGGATTCGCCCTTGCCTCTTTTGTAGTTCTTATTGAAGAACTTATTAAACCTTTTAACCATCGGGGCTATTTTCTCGGGTCAATGACTTCTTTGACCTCGGCTCTCTTGCCATCCTTAAAAATTAGAGCAAATTGTTTTGGGTACAAATTGTCTCTTCTCGGTCTTTTCTTCTCGGCTCAAATTCGTAGTCTTTGAGATCCGAGAATAGCTCATGGTTGGATGTCTTGGATGGGTCCATGGAATGTCTTAGTGCCATGACCTTCATTTCCCATTCAACTGGGAGACTTCTTAGAATCTTCATACACATTTTCTTGTGTATATTCTTTTCCAAGTGCGAGATAGCTCATTGGTAATTTACGTGAACCGAGCATCCGGTTGATCCAAGGTCTCTCCTGCGATCATTTTGAAATTCTCAAATTTACGTACAACAACCGATAATTTATTTTCCTTGATTTGCTCGAGCCTTCACAAATCAATGTTAGCTTGTCCTGCATTTCTTTAGCCGTTTTGCATGATTTGACTTTATTGAACATGGCTTTGTACAAGGTTTTGTAAAGAATGTCCTTGGCCACATTGTCAGGTTATATCTTTTTATGTCATCATTTGTCCATTGACTCTTTGTTTTTCAACCATAGTTGTGCTGGGAGCAACATCCTCTTCACCTTCAAATTTGAAGCTCTCCTTATTGTGTTCACTTTTAAAATTTGCAGTGGCCCATCCTCTATCACTATCCACATCTCATCATGTAATCTTTGATAGATGAGCCATAAGCGAATTTTCCAATCATCAAATTCTTCAATTGTGAACATAGGGATGCGTGTCAAATTTGCTTCCATGATAATAACTTTTTTTGGTAAAAAGAGACTTTGAGAGATCAAATACTAAAACAGACTTTGAAAAATTTGGAGATCTAATTTAGTAACCGGTGCGGAAGGCTCAATGAACCAACCACTCGATACCACTTGTTGGTCCCAAGGGGTGTGAGTGTAAGGTTTAGAAGGGGGGTTGAATAAACCTTACCAACTTTTTGATTTAGTCTTTTTAAATATTCAGAGTTAATACTTCACAGTTGTGTCCTTGGTGGACAGCTAAGTTAGTTAATCAGTAGAGTTAGTCACTCAATGCACTGATCGAGCCGTTGATAGAATAACTCAGCTGTTAAGACTAAAGATTTAACTCAACTGTGGTTTGTTTTCAGCGGAAGACTTAACACCCTTGAATTTGGTTTAGTTTGATTTAATACTTGGTTTTAGCACTTAGAGATTATCAAGTGGATAGCAAATTTATCAGTAGAGTTAAACAAATAAGATGTAGAAATTAAAGTGCTGAAATGTAAATGACACGATAAGTTTTTATAGAGGTTCGAAGATGGGGTAATTCTTCTACTCCTCTCTTCTCCAACTCCTGGAGTAATCCACTAAGTATTGATCAAGATATCAGTGGTGGTAACAGTCCGGATACAAGTCTTGATCACACGGTGACTTGATCCTTTGGGACTCGATCTGGAGGTGCCTTGGTCACGGTGGCTCCTCGTACAACTCGCTTCTTCTTCACGGGCGGATGCCTTGCTACTACTGACCCACTTGCTCAAGCTCCTTGGATTTGATCACGAAGCCCTCCAAACACTTGACACTTTGGTTTGACCTTGAACCTTCCTACAATCCTCCATGGATTGTAGACCCCTTGATTTTTCAAAAATTTCCTCTTCAACCGATTGAAGTTATCTTTCCTTCACGGTGAGTGTTGGATTAATTTCCTTCGTAATGTAGGCTTGAGGATTGATCTCGAATGATTTGAGAATATCTTAGGTTATTGTTCAAATGTTTGCTTGAATGTTCGTGGTTCAAGTAACATGTTCAAGTAATTTTGATCTTTCAAAAATATGCCCGTTGAAGAGATAGGTTTATTTTTGAAAGTCACTTGTGGTCGTTGGCTTGTCTTGTTGCGATCCTTGGAATTTCCATTTCCTCGTATGAATGATTCTTGACTTTTCGAGTTCGACATGGTGCGCAGTGCTTCCCATTGGTTTATTCCTCTTGCACGCACGCTCGAACCGAGCACTTCAAGAAAGGCGATATGGAGGTATTACTTGTTTAAGTAATTCTCTTGATTTTACGTGCAACGGATCTCTTTGATTGTCTTGACTTGATCGCATTTTCTTCACATCCCTAGGTGACTTCGAGTCGACTTCCAATCATTTGATGACTCTTCGTCATTTCGATCTTGAGACTTGGTTGTCTTGAGTTGACTTGACCGATACTTCACTCGATTGTATCTCAACCGCACCTTGATCGAGTTCCCATCTTTCTTCTTTGCCATACTCATTTGTCTTGCAATGAGTCTTCCTTCTAGTCTCCAGTTGTCTTCTTGCATGTTTAGGCATAGGCGACTTAACTCACTTGACCAACCCTATCTATTACAATGCGATTTTACAACAAAAATGGGGTGCCAACTTCCTATTCTAAGTTTTACATTGCATTCATCAAAATCTACAAAATGATTTCCAAACACAATTGTTGTCCAAATACTCCTAAATGGTTTGAAATGTTTTTTACTATTTATTCGGAGTATTTCTTCAAGTTTTATTTTAGATAAAATTGGACAACACTTTTAATGATTTTATGTTAACAGTTTTTACATCAAAACAAGGTTCCTAAATGTTGTCTAAATACTCCCGATTGGTTTAAAATGTTTTTACTAAATTTTCGAAGTATTTCTTGAGGTTTATTTTCGACACAAATTGGACAACTTTTCTTTCTCTTGGTCGACTGGTCGCCCTATAGGGCAACTCGTATCTGAAGATGAATTTTGGAACAGAAAATGAGACGGAGGATATATTGAGCAGGTCGACTGGTCGCCCTGGGCGTCGACCGGTCGCCCAGGGTGCGACCGGTGCCTGCAAGTCATGCTTTGAAATAGAACGAACGTCTCTTGTTTTTGCAACGAGGGGGACCGGTCCTCCAAGGGGTCAACCGGTCGAAGACCCCCTGGACCGGTAGCCCTATGTTAATTTTGATGTGTTTCTTTTTAATCTCTATCAGTGCGCGACCGGTCGCCCTCAAGTTTGCCAGCAAATTTCTAACCGTTGTGCAGCAGACAAACTTTCCTTAAATTGTGGGATTGATTTCTAACAACTATTTTCTTGATTTTAATTGTATTTTTCTGTAGATTTTCAATCCCTAAGAGGAGCCTATGCTTGATCAATCATCTTCTATAAATAGAGGAAGTTTTGGAGCAACCATAACAACAATTGAGATAAAACACAACAAGATACATTCAAGCAAACTCCTTAGCTCTTCATTGTTATCATTCTTGTGTAATTTGCCTAGCTTATCAGTTTCACATCTTGAGGTCTAGGCTTTCAATTCTTGATTACACTTGCACTCAAATTGTATTATTAATTATTGAGTTGTAATCTTGATTTTGGTCATCATTCAACACAAGACATCCTTGTGAGTATTCTGTGGAAAGAATACACTTGGGTGATCTAGTTGATAGGTGTTTCAAGAGTGTGGTGCTCTTGAGGTGTTGAAGAATTTGGTATTCTTCAAGATTGAAGATTGTGGTGATCTTCAAAGGTGTCGTTGAAGGAAAATTGTGGTAATCTTCAAAGGGAGATTGTGGTAATCTCCAAAGGTGGTGTTGAAGAAGAGTGTGGTGCTCTTCAAGGTGTTGTAAGTTGAATTTGTATTAATTTTGGTGATTAATAAAATTCTTTTTCTTTTTGAAATCCATCCAGGATATCTTGGGGTGGTAGAGGATTAGCCCTAGGTGGGTTGAACCTCTATAAATCGACGCGTGTTGTTTACTTCCCACACCTTTATTATTGTCTTGGTGTATTTGGTTCGAAAAATAGGGCAAAATCGAAAAGATGGAGATAATCTATTCACCCCCTTTAAATCATCGTGAGACGCTTGGACTTACAAGACAGTGTGGACTCATCTTACTCATTGATCTTAAAAAATGAAGGGATGTGATTAATTCAGTTTTTTAATTATTTCCTAATTTTCCTTGATATCAAGGGTAACATTGTAATTTTGTAATTCGAATTAGTGGTCCCAGCGGGTTTGATGGGCTGAGATTGAAACTGTCGGATTTAGTTGCATAATTTAAGGAAGCAGTTTTCTTTCCAAATAATTTTATTTTACAGTATAATTAGGGTTCTTCTACTACTTAATTAGCTATCAAATAATGCATATTTAGTTGTTTTGTTGGCACTATTTTACGAAAACAAGACATAATTGAATATAACGTGCTACATATTTAGTTATTCTACATCGCATAAATAGGTTCAATATAATGCATATTTAGTTATGAACATGGGATGTTGGTTTTGGAAATTATGAAAACGGGTTACATAATGTGCCGCATATTTAGTTATTCCACACTGCATAGATAGTTTCTAGATAATGCATAGTTAGTTGATTTTGTTTCATAGTTTATGACGCCTTGCATAGTTGAGTATATTTTACTACATATTAGTTTTTTTACGTTGCATAGATAGTTTTTATTAACGAAATTAAGTTTATTTTTGTTGCATATTTTCAAATATGTAATATCCTACGAGATATATGCATCGTTTCATAAGTCTCTATACATCATTCCATAAGTATCTATGCATCGCCCGATTCATGAAAATTACAGTTTTTAAGAGTTTATGTTAATGGTCAGTTTCGGTTTCTCCATCGATGTCTACACCATACACCATTGATGTTGTTGGATAGAGTTTTTTCCATGAATTATGATTCATTATGCATCGTGATTCGAACTCACATGTTCGTTGTTTTTTCATTTGGAACATAAATTGCATTTGGAAAATAAATTGAGAGAGAGAGAGAGAGAGACGTGAGAGAGAGAGAGGCGTGAGAGAGAGGGAGAGAGAGACGCGTGAGATTGAGAGATGCAGGAGAGAGAAAGAGGCTTGATTCCATTTTTGTAACTAACTTGTTATGTTATTTTACCATATTACCCTTATGTTGATTAAAATTAATGTTTTAATACATTTTTTATCAATTAAATCACACCCATTGATTAATAGTGGGGATGGTTGAGATTAGTCCATTGTGTCTCACCTAAAAACATGGTCTCACTTGATCCTCCTCATATATATATATATATATATATATATATATATATATATAGGAATTGTTACAAATGAGACCAATCCTTTAGGTTAGTCCATAAGAACACTTATGAACTCTTGATTTAAAATTTTGGATGGTGTAGATCATTTTAGTTAATTTAGGCATATAAGGGTATAATTGTACTTTTATATTTAATTAGTTATGTTAATTGGACGGTTATTAGCTATTTTTAAGGAAACATAATCTTACCTTTTCATTTACCCAATTTTTAGGAGGAAAAATCACCAACTTCAAGTATTTTTTTCAAAATTGATACTTCTTTTCCGCCATATTTATGAAAAATGTTACGTATACTTAGTTTAGTGGACTTGTATACTTAGTCATGTTTTATTGTATATTTAGTTTAGTGGATTTGTATATTTGGTTCAGTGGAATCATATTCTTAGTTATATAAGTAGTTTAGTAAGTAGTTTAGTGAATTTGTATACTTAGTTCTGTGGATTTGTATACTTAGTTCAATGGAATTGTATACTTAGTTATATAAGTACTTCAGTGTAATTGTATACTTAGTTAAATGTTTCTGTATACTTAGTATTATGTTAATGTATAGTCAGTTCAATGTAATTGTATACTTAGTTAAATGTTTTTGTATACTTAGTAAAGTTTTAATGTACAGGTAGTTTAGTGTAATTGTATACTTAGTTAATTGTTTATGTATACTTAGTAATGTTTTAATGTATAGTTAGTTTAGTGTAATTGTATACTTTTCATTAATTGTTGCACGATTTTATTGCCATATTTGAATAATTTGCAGGTTCGAATGGGAAGAGATAGAAAGGAAAGGTGAATCGCTTGATTATGGGGACGTGATCAATACAAAATCACGTCCCTAATTTTTAGGAAGCGGTTACTATATTTAATTTCCTGGATTCCTATTTTATCCCTTCATTGTATACTTACTTATAAAATGTTGTATATATTGTAATATATCTTGGCCATTGATTTACTATTTGGATGGTGTAGATTTAGTCTATGGAGTAACCAGGAGGGTGGTCTCACAGATCCCATCCCTTTATATATATATATATATATATATATATATATATATATAGTATGCATGTACATGCATGTTTTGCCATTTATGATTAATGTGTAAGTTATCTCTATTCCTATGCATATTTTTATATGTTATATATATATACATATATAATAGTTCTCTTTATTATATATATGAATCGCATTATTAATATGAGATATATATATATATACACACTAGATTTAATACTATATACTTTTTCAAAAGCTATATTAATTCTTTCATGAAATATATATGCGTATTTTACTTCCTAATACACAAATCGATGGCACCTTTCACCTCTAAATGTACTACGTGTAATCAAAGGGTACCTAATAGTTTGACTCGAGATATTTTATTTTTATGTCAAGAATCAACTACTTAAATTAAGGGCTCTCTAACTAGCACTATTTGAGAATTTTAAAAGTATTCAAATATTAATATGTAAAATAAAATAAATTATACGATGTCAATATCAATACAAATAACACATAAGTCATATTTAATGCAAGGATTATATTGGTCGGGTGAGTAGTGAGAGGTTCGAGTTATTATAATCCACACCATTCTTTCTCTTATAGATCCATTTGCACCCAATGGGCACGACATCCTCATGCGGACCTACAAGAACCCAAAAGCAGTGTTGGAGTACATGGACTCCATTTCTTGGTTCATAGCCTCAAGTCACCTCTCTTTATCGAATCCTCCATCGCTTGTCGAAAAAGACAATTGATCATCGTCTACCCCATCGGAGAGGCGCAACATTTGCCTCTTCGATTTGATGATAGCGGATTGATGGTCTAATCACCCTCCCACTACATCGAGGTGTCATGACATTTTGATCGGTATTGTGGTATTTTTAGCGATTTCTCCAATAACTCTTGTTGGTTGTGCTTTGATCTCATCATAAAGTTACTCCTCGAATACAACTTTACTTCGATGTCGCAAGTTTTCTATATAATCGTTCTCAAGAAAGACAACATTAGTCGAAACTATTATTTCCTTTTCTTGTGGATCATAAAACAAACCTTCTCTCGTTCATTTGGGATATCCAATAAACAGATACACTTACGAACGTGGATGTAACTTTTCGGTCTTTCCTTTCTGTACATGTGTTGGACACCCCCATATACGAAAGTGGCATAAACCACCTTTACTCCCATTCCACAACATTAGTAGTTTCTTTTGGATTAACTTACATAGAACTATATTCAAAATGTAAATTGTCGTTTTGCAATGCATATCCCCAAAATGAATCGGCGTGTCGCATAGCTCATCATTGACCTAACCATATCAAGCAACGTTATGTTTGTCCTTTCAAAGAACACCATTTTGTTGAGCGGTGCCAGGTGTTGTGAGTTGGTACAAAATACCAAGCTTCAGCAAATAATCTTTAAAGTCGGTATTGACATACTCAACCCCTCGATCGGATCGAAGACACTTTAAAGATTTGCTTAGATGCTTTTCACTTCAACATGAAATTCCTTTAACTTTTCAAAAGTCTTGGATTTTCTCGCAAGCATAAGATAAATATATCCATACCTCGATTAATCATCAATAAAAATGATGAAATACTGAAAGCCACCTCTAGCTTGTGTGGTCATGGGACCACAAACATCACTATGCACAAGCTCTAGTAGTTCTTTGGCTCTATTGCTTTTGCGAGGACAAAGGTTTCTTAGTCATTTTTCCTTCTAGACATAATTTACAAACGGGGAAGAGTGCCAAATTTTAGCTCTCTCATAGGACCATCCTATGCAAGCCTATTTATCCTTTATAGTGAAATGTGTCCTAATCTTAGATGTCAAATATATGTTTCATCATCTTGAGACTTTTTTTGTCTTTTTGGTTTGGAATGTTCTACTTTAAACATTTTGGCGTTTAGCAATGTTTGTTCATTTGGCCTAACCAAATAGAGTCCATTTTCCAACTTTGCACTACAAGTATCACACTCATTCTTAGAAATAATAATTGAATTATCATCAAAAGATAGTGAAAATAGATGTTCATGTAACTCTGAAACATAAATCAAATTTCTATGGAAACCAAGAATATAATAATCATCTTTACAATCAATATTACATCTCTAATATTAAGCTTCATTACTCCCATTGCTTTTGCCAAAACCACTGCACCATTGTCAGCTCGCATTGTGAAACACAAATTGGCAAGCTCTTCATAAGAGCTAAGTATTTGTAAAGAAGAACAAACATGATTAGTAGCTCCAGAGTCAACGACCAAAGTAGAAGAATCTCTAGCTACCAAAGAACTTTCAAGAACAAGTAAATCATATTTATGTTTCTTGTTTTCCTTTACTTTGGAGAGAAACTTGGGGCAGTTTGTCTTCTAATATCCCTCTTCTTTGCCGTGGAAATAATTTCCCTTTGGTTTAGAGGAACTTTTCTTCTTGCCTTTGAGGTTTTCACATATGAGTGCAATGTTCCTGTTACTATTCCACTTGTTAAAATTTTATCCAGTTACTGAGTCATTCAACAGTGCAAGCATATGACAAGACATGATTGCTGAAAGTTAATAAAGCGACCTATATAAGTGAATCGAACATCATAAATCATGCAATTTAGGAATTATAAATGTGAGGCATGAATGCAATACAATTTATCCTACTAATTCCAAGGTAATTTAATCTCAATTTGAAAAGTTGCCGCAGGTAGGTCAAATCAAATGACTATTAAATCGAGACCATCTCAAATTAATAAAACAAATAATCAAGACATCTCATATCTTCATTTGTTTATTTATTAATCACCTTTTTCATTTAGCCTAGATACATCCAAATTATTTGATTGTTTCATTATGAGAGTTATTCATTATTTTGGAGTTTCAAAATTAACTCAAAATCGGCGCCATAGGGTAGAAAAATTAAGAGTTAAATTTTAAATTCATATCCCTTTGGAGATTAAGCCTTGATTAATGATTTAAGTAAAAACCACTTTGTAGGAGGACGAATCCGAACGACGTGAGGTCACGTACATCTCATGTTTCTTTAATCAATAATGGAGGCCATAGGATTTATTGTCACGAATCATTCTCCCACTCATTATTTTATAATAAATATTTACTAAACATTTAAGTTATAAAATATCTTATGTTTTAATAAGCTAAGTCCTATCCTATTGGTCTCTTGACTAAACTTCTCTAATTTAAAAATCTAACTTTTAGAAATTAAATCATAACTTTAAGAATAAAAAATATTTTTCCCTAACCTATACGCGTTTTTCTACTCTACTTACTAAACTATTTGTTGCTCTACGTTGCCCCCTCAAGTACATGAAATTTCTACCGTGCCTCCTGAAGCCAATCGACGATGGAATATTCCCACCACATTCTTGCACGCTTTCTGCACATGAGTTTCTTACAAGTAAAAATATCTTTCAACTGTAAATAATGGGTAAATTGGTCAACGCACTATATGGTAGTTATTTTTTCTTAATATCCTCAATCCGAACAAATTGAAAGTTTACGATAAATCCAAAAATTCTTAAGAGCGTATTCGGCTTGTGAAGGAGATGCAGAGACAACCGTCGAGTTTACCATGAATGAAGTATGTCACTGTGGAAGAAGGGCTGTGAAAAAGACATCTGGGATGAATCTCAATCCTAGGAGGAGGTACTCTGCTTGTGAAAATTTTCGGGTAAGAATAATTTTGAAACCCTAGTTTTAATTTTGTTTTTATTTTCTTTTAGTTTGTCCATCAATAAGTGTATTTTGCGAAATTGTTTGAGGGTTTTGCTTTCGACGCTTAATGATGTGTGTAAAATATACGTGCATTTTGGGGCTTAAAACGATATATAATTGGTACATTTGCACGCATATTTACTATATTTTTACTTGGTTTCCTTTAAAGGGCATGATATTGCGTATTCTTGTAATTTTTGCAGGAAACAGAGCTTAAAATGAAGAAATATCGTAGGAATGCTGGACAAGAGTCGAATGCAAAGAGAAGATCAAAATGCCGGAAAAAAGAACAAAAGCAGTCCACATGGTCGCCGTGTAGCTTCACACGACCGTGTGGACTTGTGTTTGGAAAATGGCACGAGTGTGGGAAGAAAGGAAGAAACAGAGGACGGAGCAGTCCACACGGTCGGGACCGTATGACATCACACGCCCGTGTGGACTTGGATTCCAACCGCACCATCGACCATGCGACATGCCTGCCCGTGCGACAAAGGGCTACACCAATGCCACACGCCCATGTGGACCTACACGGCCAGGGACCGTGTGGGACTGTTTCAAATAGCGCATTTTTGGAGTTCTTTTCCGACACAACTCTATAAGTGATCTCTCCAAGCATCTATAAAAGGGGACCAAGTCTTGCACGAAAAACCATCATTCCATACATCATTATATACACCAAAAACACATTAAATAACACAGAATCGAAGAATCGAAGAGCTTTTGAGAGCAAAAGGCTAGGTCGCAAAAAAAGAACACCACAAGGCTTTCCCATCTAGGGAGCACAAGAGCTTCAAGGGCTTGGAAGGGGAATCCATCATGACAAGAAGGGGTTTTCTTTCTATGTCTAAGAACTCTTGTGTCATGTGCTTATATGAAGTTATAATATTGATTGATTTGTCTATGAGTTTGTAATCAATGTTTAACATATTTTTCGGATCTTAGGGGCATAATTGAAAGCGTGGATTTATATTAAATATGATTACTTGTTTTCTTAATTGCTTCATGCGTTCTATTTTATGAATTCGAGTGCTTATTTATAATTGCCTTTTTTTTGGCAAATTGCATGTCATACTTCTAATCCATAATCCGACCAAGTGAGTTCTAGAAGACGAAAATCAAATTCGGACATGAAACATGTGTGACAAAGCGTGTTTGTGGGGAGTCATTCAATTCACAAATCTTTTTGGAGTTAATAAGAATTGTAACGTTCACGGACTACAATTGTTATTAATCAACTATTTACGCACCACCCGACCAGGGGAGTAAATGATATATATTAGGAATTTGAACCCATACACTACTACAAAAAGCTGATAGACATCGGTTTTAAACCGGTGTCTATTAGTAAACCAACCGGTGTTAAAGCCTTGCTGGTGTTAAAAGTTCGAACTTTTTTGACACCGGTTTTAAACCGGTGTCTTTTCCTTTAAAGACACGGTTTTAAACCGGTGTCTATTAATAAAACAACCGGTGTTAGAGCCACTGGTGTTAAAAGTCTGAAATTTTTTACACGCTCAGAACCGATGTCGTTTCCTTAAAAGACACCGAGTTTTAAACCGGTGTCGTAGATATAAAATATCCGATGTCTAAGGCACTCGATGTTAAAAGATTATGTATTTGACACCGGTTTGAAAACCGGTGTCTTTTGACAAATAGAACCCAAATTCTTGGTTTATTAATAAATTCATAATTTTCACAAAGACATCAAAACTCACAAAACTAAATTGAACATCAAATTAAACTACTCAATACTTTAAATTCATTATGTCAAAAAAAAAGCAACATAGTGTCAAGTTATATACATAAAATCAACCCATCAAGCCAAGAAGTAAAATCCATAATTTGAATTCTATTGCTCCAACAAGAAAGACAAGCTCAAAATCGCTTTATATCGCATAAATGTTGCTTCTTCAAAACTCTTTTCGTATGACCCCTTCCAAAAGCGCAAGAATCGCATGCCACAAGAAAATATATATTAAGAAATAAATAAAATGTGCAGCAATCATTCTGAGAAGAGAAAATAAAAAGTTGATCAACCCTCCAACAATTGAGATTAATGCAAGCAAAGCTTTACACAAAACTATTGATATCCAAGTAGAAGTGATATCTGGTTGTAGCATGTGGGTAGCATACTTCATTAATTATATGCTTTCCACTCCGCTTTAATAAGATGGGATTGATTATCTTTGTTCATTGATAGTTTAATATGAAACAATAATGTGTTTGCCATTTTGCAGCCAAACCAAGACAAATAATGGATGCCACATTGTCACTCTACACCAATTTATGGTTATAAATATCTACAACAAATATTGGTTCATTCGTAGTATACCCAAATTCATAGTACTTCATGAGACAAAGCAAACAAGAAAGCCAACTATGCATAAAGACACATACGCATAGTACGGATAATAAATTGTACCTCAGATTGATCATGATCATATCGTGCAGTAAAACCTACAATGACAACCTCTTACATCATGCCTTCGCCCTTTGTGCATCAAGAACTTATTATATCTTGATAATCTGAAAAAATTAAAACTCTTGTTTTCATGGAAAATCCAAGAAACTGCGCCTCTATTAAAGAAAAAATATTAGCACCTGTTACACACTTAACGTTAAGGAGACTTTTGGTTTTAAGGCAAATTACTTAACAATAATTGATGATGCTGCTAAATTATCCATCTGCTGAGACGAATATAGATGAAATTTCTCCCTAAATACAAAATCCGAAGAATAGGTTGAATTGCCTCCGACACGAACAAACTGTTAGGAATGAAAATCCAATTACATGTTTAAAAATTAATCACATTGATGATAGATTAAGCTATAAGATATGAAAGGGGCATTTTCTCGATATTCAATTTTGCACTCCTATGAGAGATGACAAAATGAGATTACACACAAAAAATTTCTAAATCAAAGATAGTTGGTCCTATTTGTACTGCATTAATAAAAAAATCTATCAGTTACAAAGTCTTTTCCTCTCCATGGCCATAGTTAGTGTTTTCTTTATCTCTATAGCTCATGTGAATTAATATTGATCTTGGTTATTTTTCCTCTCCATGAATGAGACAGATCCAAATAAATTAACAAAAACAGATGATAATTACGATCATGTGCATATTTGAAGTCATCCAAAGTTAAGGCACGAACATACGTGACCTTTGCTATGCAATGCAGTAATGGTCCGTTTCTCTGCCCGATCCAAAGGCTTTCTCCTATAGTTTTACAAGTTTGTTTTGTAGATTAGCTCCAACATGACAACAATGGCACATAAAAGAATGTAGCCTACGAATGTAACACAAAACCAAGGAAAGAAAAAAAAAGAGGGGAGACAAACTTATTCTAAATAAAATAAATAGGATCTCAATTAATGCCCTTGAAAGCAACAACTAACGATACCAAGTTATTTTTGAACCATTTACAAGGTCGATGAGAAAAATATATACTTAAGTTACCTTCTTCTACTTCTCCAAAATTTCTCTTATAGGGCAATGTGCAAATGTGTGACACGAGAGATCACGGAAACAGAGAATTTTCTATATGAGAATGATGAAGCTTAACATTCACTAGAAGCACCAGGAAGGGAAAAAAAGGAAAAGTAGTTTAACATCATAAATGCAGAATCCGAGCACAACCTTAAGATCACTTCCCGAATACCCCTCGTCATGTTAGCAACGACTTCAAGATCAATATTTGGAGCCAGTTCTTCCTTCGCTAATATCACCTTCAAAATTTTCACCCTATTTTGAGCATCTGGTAAGTTGACCATTAGCCTGCACCACATTTACATATAATAAGTTGCTTGATTTGGTTGTCATTTAGTTAAATAAAACAAACACTTCTTTTTTATGGTTCAAAAAACAATTAGGTTGCGAATGGAAAAACCTCTGAGGAAGCCTCCTGATTACGCCCTCGTCAAGATCAAAAGGTCTATTTGTGGTTGCAGGAACCAGTACTCATTCCTTATCCTTTGTACGCAATCCATCCTAGTTAGTACTCTACATCTCTTTTGCACCTACAAGTGTATTTACCCTTATGACAGAGACAAAAACAACTAAGGTCAATACTAATGAAAGAAAAAGCACGAGTTATGTTTATACCTAACAACGAAAAAGACAAATATATTGTTGTCAAACCCAACAAATCTCAATAACTAGCTTTCTTATAGTCCGACACATCGTAAATAACGCCATTACACCTTGTTTGTCTCGCATTGGACACCGCCTCAAATGCAACTCCTCGAGCATCACACACGACCCTAAATTCTCAAATCCGGACTGGATTTTCATCAATGTTCTTACATGAATGGATTCTCAAAGTCTTCAAATTCCCACAATACGACAAAGCCGACAACCACCCACCTTCCATCCTATGATCGCAAATCGTCAACTCCTCCAACGTCTGGCAACACCGCCAATCGCTTTAATACCATTGTAATCGCCCTCACATCCGACTAACTCGAGCTTCACTAATCGTCTACAACCCCGTGCCAAAATAGTCATTCTAATATCTGAAACCATGGAATCGTAAATCCCCTTTAAATTCCCAATCAATTTCAATATTTGCAAATTCTTGCAATTATTAATCCCTTTCAACGCGAAATCATCGCAACAATGCAACTCCATTTCTTGTAATAACTCGCATTTCTTGGCCAAATAGCTTAACCCTTCCTCACTAACATTCATCAAAATTATACTCCTCAAATTCTTACAACCTTCAGCTAATGCCCTCAAGCCTCTATCAATCCTTTTCGAATCTAAAACATTATCAGCTCTTCTAATGAAAAACCCATTATTTTCCAACACCCTAGAACTCAAATGAACTTCAATTAACTTATTACTCAACAAAATCCCTGAATTTCTTTGAGATTTAATACAAGCCGGCACTAAATTTACTCACTTTAGTCTTAATCGTATCACCAGTTTGCTTCGTCTTCTCCCCCACCATTTCACCTACTTGCTTAGTCTTCTCACCCACCTGAATAATCCCCTCATGCACGCGCGCCGCCGGCGTACTCCAAGCAGCTCTGCCCGGTCGCGCTTTCCGAAGGAATTGAAGAGCCAAGAGAACCACGAAAGCCCCATAAGCCCGAAAGCCCCGACATCGGGAATTCGATTCTGCGCCGGCCAATAGGATCGCCACGAAACTGCAAGCAGGCTGCATATCACGAATAGCGGTGTGGCCACTGCGAGCCCGATTAGGGTTTCGACTAGCGTGATTCCGGTGAGGCCGAGGAGCGAGCCCACGGGAAGGAGGTTATTATGGCGAGAATTTGGACGCGGAGGGTCCTTGGAAGAGATCTTTAACGCCCGCCTTCATAGCGGGGGTGCGGCTAAGGATGGATTTGGAATTGGTGGGGCTGTGGACGGTCGCGATCTGCCATGTTTGTGGATTTGGGGAAGGATGATTGTGAAGAAAAAGTTCTCAAGGGCGAACGGCGCGCGGTTGGCGACCTGCGGGAGGGAAGAGGTGATGGGTGACGGGGAGAGAGGAGAGACGGGGCGCCGCGCAGGGAGATTGGTTTGAGCACGTATGTGGGAAAAGATGAGCTTAATCAATTTTATTGTGCCCTAATTAGTTTAGGGGACTAACGACACCGGTTGTAGAAGCGGTGTCTAAAGATCCGGTGTTAAAAAATAAAGACACCGGTTTTATAACAGTGTCAAAAAAATTTGGTGTCTAATCTAAAATAATTTATATAAATAGACACCGGTTTGAAATCGATGCCAAAACCGGTGTCTATTTGGGAAATGTTTTTACAATAGACACCGGTTCTAGGAAACCGCTGTTGTTTATCAAACGACATCACTAATAAGACACCGGTTTCTTACAAAACCGGTGTTAAAAAGGAAAAGACACCAGTAAAGTCATAAAACCGGTGTCTTTTTGGTGGTGTCTATCGCCATTTTCTTGTAGTGATAGAATTGCATGAATTGGTTTCTAAAACTTTATTCGCATTTAATATTGAAGAAGCATGTTGAGATTATGTTCCTAAAAATGTTCCTAAAGATGTTGAAAATACTTTTGGGGTTCACAAATTTATTTTTATTTTTTTTCTTAATTTTTGATTTTTCCTTAGAATAAATTACTTGATTTTCGATCGCTTCAATAAAATTGGAATACAATGTTATTATTGCCTAAGTGTTTGAGCTTCAATCCCGAGGAATACGACATTGCTTGCCATTATCCTATAAACTACATTGTACACTTGGAGTTGTATGAACCAAAATATTTTTGGCGAACACTTAATTATCGAGTTTTAAAAAAAATGTGATTTGCATTGTTTGAGGTTTTTGCTTTTGATATTTTATGTTGAGTTTTTATTTTCGATGGGATTTTTGCCTTTTAAGGCTTTGATTTTGTCGTTGTATATCCTCAGGAACTTGATGGTTGTGTCTATTTTGTGTGGATTGATCTTCCAATGTGCACTAGAGCTTAACAAATTATACGAGATTGTTGAAAAAAGTGAATAGGCTTGACGACAAATTGAAAGGAGTTAGCAAGTTCAAGACGAGTTGGAATGGAAGAAGTCAAAGGAGAAGTGGTTGTGGGTGGCATTGGTGACATCTTGGATTGTAATGTATCAGTTTATGATTAGAATGATGTGTTGTACATTTTATGTAATAGTATTAGGTCAGAATTAGGACATGGCAAAATCCCAATTTTCAAATGCCCTGGGAATTTTGACCATGATTCAGAACAATATGGTATGTAAGGAATATGTTATCTATGAATCAAATGAATGTTGAATATTGATTATTATTGAATTGTGTCAAAGTGTGTCTGTTATAATATAACTCCCATTTCCATTCCATGCACAATGTTTAATACTTTACAGTTAATTGTCAACATCTATAATACTTCAAAATATGCCATTTATTCAAATATGTTCAACATCCATACTACTTCAAAATATGGCATAACAACCATATAGTCAATGTCATTCATAAAAAAATACAAACTTCTAGTTTCATGTTCAAAAACCATCACATCCGGTTAATATAACCAACCAATACTAATAGTTAATTGTCAATACTTATAGTACTTGAAAATACACTTCCAGTTTCATATTCAAAATAAGATCAACCATTACATTTTGTTGCACACATGAGCCACTTATTATGCACACAAGAAATTATGTAAGTGTTTATAAATTATGCGTGTATATATATATATATATATATATATATATATATATATATCAATCAGGCCCATTTTAAACTTGGTTTTTACCTTTGTGTTTGCACCAGAATAATTTGGTGAAGGCATTGATGAATTCCTAGAGGCTATAGATGCCTTTGAAATATGTGATCTCAATCTCAAGTTCCTTCTCAAATCCTATAAAACAGGTCAATTATTATATAGAAAAAGGTTAGCAGTGTTTTCTTCTCAAATATGCAATAATATGTACAATCAAATACCTTTGGTGCATCTTTAACAAAACTTGTTTGCCCTATATCTTGTTGGTGTCTGCTTCCCTTTTTGTTCTTTACATGATAGAACAACAAATAGATTAGTCATACACAAATAATATCAATAAATAATATAACATATTGATATATTTCACCTGGTCATCATGCACTCGTGCAAGAACACCCAAACCTCCATCACCTTGTTGTGTCTCTTTTAGCAGAGGATATCCTCATACATTATGATTTGGTTTGTTGTATTTTGAGCATTTCATTGTAACCCCTTTCTTGCTCAGTTGTTGTTTATCCTTTTTCCTAGACTTTTCTTCATCAACACCTTTCTTTATGCTATATTTGTTTTGGTCTTCCAGGCATCTTATCACGTGATGACGAATCAATGGTTCAAAATCTACCTTGGGCCACAAGTCAGGGCCATCCAATGCACCCATCAGATTATTATATGTTCTCATGAAAGTCTCCTTACTGTAACATTTGTCAAAAGTACAAAAGTTGCATATTTGTTTACCTTAATCATCGAATTTACATAAATTATGCTACGGTGAAAAATTGATTTACTGAAAATATGAAATTATTTTTTTTAAAAATATTTGAAAAGTATGATGTGTTAAATAACCTAACATTTCATATCATGCTTTTTATTTATTCAAATAGTCTTGGATTTTATTTGGTAAATATAAAATTCTTAAAACAATTTGAGATGTTATTTGACTATTTTTGAATTTTTCAAATAATTTATATTCTATTATAATACCTTTTAGATTTATTTTAATAGTTTTAGATTTTATCGGATGAGTTTAAGACTTATCAAGAGTTATTTGATAATTTTAAGACTTTATTTCATAATCTTTCATTTATTTATATAAATTTGTGAAATCTTAGATAATTTCAATTTATTAAGTATTTTTAGATTTATATGCTTTTTTTAATTTATTTAATTTATTTATATTTTAAGTTTTTAAATTTTATTTAGTCATTTTTATGAAATAATATTTGATTTAGTAGTATTTTATTCATTAAATAATTTTTATGGGAAAATAGGAAACTTTAATTTTTTAAAATTAAGAAAGTATTAAAGTAGTTGTCAGAATAAAACTACATTAGTTATTAGAGCTTACTCAAATTATGTTGATGGTGAAAATTATTTTCTGAAAATAAGAAATTATATTTTTTTTAAATTCGGGAAGTATAATACAGTTGTCAAAACAATATTACCTTAATTATTAAAATTTACATAAAATCTTAACATTTTTTTATTTTACAGAATTAAATCATTTTTATTATTCAATATTGTTTTAATATTAATTCAAACATTTACTAGATTTGGAAAGGAAAATTGGGTGGCAAAAATTTCTTACTACTATTTATAAGTGACTCTCTTTTAATACATATAGATATAGATTTTATTTTCTTTTGTGTAATAAGCTTAGAGTGAATATTGTGCTCCGTCTGTTCTAATTATTACGCTTATTCTTTTAGGGGCATTTAAAATAAGCCTTTGTTTCTTGAATATTAAACTTTTGTCACATAGCTATCGTCTTGCATAACATAAGAATGTAATCGAATTTAGTTCTTATCGGTTTTTACTGAAAATAATACATTAAGAACTACCTTAAACGTTTTTGTTTTAATTAGATAAGTATTGATTAATATCTATTTATAAAAATGTCTTCTAATATATACATACTAAAAAACAATTAGTAACTTATATAAATCATGTGCAATTCCCGTCCTTAATACTAATTCTCGTTGAAGCACATATCTTCTGAAATTCTTTCTTAGGCATCACATGATCTTCATTGAGCAAAACCCAATATATATGTAACATACTTATGGCAGTGATTCTTGTGGAATTTAATGATTTTGTTCTATATTTTTCTCAATACTATAACTTCAAATTGAAATTCCTTTCACGTCATGAAGAAGTTTGTATTAATATTACATATTACAAATTTTTACCTTCAAACAACAAGATCTTGGGATTTCATGGAATTTGCGGGAGATGTTCTCATAGTTGAGGGTGACACAATTATCGGTATTATTGACACTGGAGTTTGTCCTGAATCAGAGAATTTCACAAAGACTTTGGCCCTTCTCCCAAGAAAAGGTAAGGAGTTTGCAAAGGCGGAAAGTATTTTTTTTTTTTTGGAGCATACAAAATTTGTACTAGCTGCATTTGATGATGCCATAGTAGATGGAGTCGATTGTTGGAATTTGGTCTTTGATAAATGGGGTGTTATTTCGATTTTGACCAAATAATTAAGTGGTTTCCATTAGTGAAAATTGGAATTAAATTATTTGTAAAAATTCTACTAAGAGAGTAGATGAGAATAGCATTTGGAATTTATCAAAACCGATTAGGGTGAGAGAAATTAATGCTAGAAGTTAGCCACTTAATACAAATAAATAGTATGGAAAATAGAAAATATGGGGAAGGAGAGATGCTCCATCCCACATAGGAAAATGAGGATAAGTTTGCACATTTAATATATCCCAAGTTGGACATATGGGTTTGGGCCCTTGGGGGCACCCAAGTTTTTAAAGGGGTGAGGACCTACATGTTTGTGGGTTTGGTTTAAAGCACACGCCAAGATCGACATTTGCCGTGGCCGTCCCGGCTCGGCCTGGCCGGGTGGGCGAGGGCCTGGGCTTCAAGGCCCTTATTCTTTTTGGACCAAAAACCTTTAAACTATTTAATTAATTTTCGTAATTAATTAAATGATTTTCCAACTGGGAAGAGTTCGGACCCACGGGCGGAGGCCCGTGCGGTCGGGTCGTGCTACCTGCCAAAGTTTTGCGCCTTCACGACGGGCGGGCGCACGACGGCCGTGCAAGGCCTGGATCGTGCTAGGTGCCAAACTTTTGCGCCGCCCGTGCGTTTAGTCGTGCGCCCTTTACAAAGTGCGCGTCTGCTCGGTCTGCAAAATGTGTTTTTCGACCCAAAAGACGTGATCTTTCCATACGAGGCACCTTAGGCCTATATTATTCGACGCCTTTCTTTGTTTGAATACGTATTACTAAATAATCAGATAACTGAAAATCGAGCATTGCATTTTACATATTGTCTCATTCCGTTCCTTTGTAGCTTGAAAGTCTGAAACACTTTGCTTGTTATTTGTGATTCGGTTTTGCTAGTCGCTAACCTAACGAAAAGTCGTTGTATCTTAGAGACGAGTGCGGGAATCGTAAGCACTTGGTATACGGGGCATTTTCGTCTTGCGGAGACTGAATCCAATTCAGGCCTCGACTTAGACTATACACTTTGCCATTTTCCGAAAATAGAAACCTTTCACTATATATTTTACCCAGCAATCCCAAGATGAAAATTATGTTTCTGTTGAAGACGATGGCATCAAGTTTGATCTCATTCACGCTTATGGTTGCTGCTCCCGCTCACGGCGAAAAGCAGCCCAAGTTCTCTGGTGCCGACTTCAAACGTTGGCAACAGAGGATATTGTTCTACCTCACCACCTTGGGGTTGTCCGTTTTCTGAAAGACGACCCCCCTACCGCTGTTGGAGATGACGAAGTTAACAACAACCAGAGAATCGTTATGGATGCTTGGCATAACATCGATTTTATGTGTCACAACTACGTGTTGAACGGGTTAGATGACACCTCTACAATGTCTATAGCACGTTCAAGGCGCCCAAGGAATTGTGGGATTCCTTGGAGAAAAAGTACAAGACGGAAGATGCGGCACAAAGAAATTTGTTGTCGCAAATTCCTCAGTACAAGATGGTTGACACCAAGACGGTGATCAGCCAAGTTCAGAGATTCAAATCATACATCACGACTTAGTGTCGAAGGGATGATTTTGAATGAATCCTTTCAAGTGGTGCAATAATTGAGAAGTTGCCGCCATTGTGGAAGGACTTCAAAAATTACCTTAAGCACAAGCGCAAAGAAATGGGGCTTGAGGATCGATTGTTCGGCCGCATCAAAGACGCGACAACCGAAAATCAAATGTGAAATCCAAAGAAGTCCGGAATGGAAGCTAAGGCCAATCTTTTTTGAATCGAGCACTAGCAAGAAACGCAAGCACGGGAAGAAAAAAAGGAAAGGCCAAAAAGTTCAAGGGGAATTGCTACAATTTTGGCAAACCGAACCACATGGCTAAGGATTGCCGACACCGAAGAAGGGCAATCAAGGTGGCAACCAACAAGCCAATGTGATGGAGGACAAGTCATATCAAATCGACTGTCGGGGCTCGATCTCTATGTTGTTGTGTTTGAAGCCAATATGGTTGATAACCCAAGGAGTGGTGGATAGATATCGGGACTACTCGTCACATTTGTGCCGACAAGGAGATGTTCTCCTCCTACACTCCGATTAATGGAAGGAAGTTGTTCATGGGGAACTCTTCGACTTCCACCATCGTTGGACTTGGAAAGGTGGTGATCAAGATGACTTAGGGAAGGAGCTTACGCTTGTAGATGTCCGCATGTCCCGGACATCCGCAAGAACTTTGTTTCCGGTCCTTTGCTTTGCAAGGCCGGGTTTAGACTAGTGTTTGAGTCCGAAAAGTTTGTAATGACCAAGAATGGTCTATTTTTATGTAAAGGTTACCTTTATAAAGGCACATTTAAAATATCAGATTGTATTGTCTGTTTTTTTTCCGCCAAGAGGCGAAGAATAAAAATGTTACTTATGTTTACTTGTTGGATTGTTCTAATTTATGGCATGATAGATTAGGACACGTAAACTTCAACACAATTAAAAGGTTAGTGAATCTAGAATTAATACCTACGTTTAAAACCGATTCACAAGACAAATGCGAAATTTTTGTTGAAGCAAAATTGACCAAAACACCATTTAATTCTGAACGAGAACTACCAAACCACTCGAGTTAATTCATACGGATGTGTGTGATTTAAAACTTGTGCAAACTCGAGGTAGGAAAAAGTACTTCATAACGTTTATAGACGATTGCACAAGATATTGCTATTTGTATCTTTTGAAAAGCAAAGATGAAGCTTTATTAGCTTTTAAAACTTATAAGAATGAAGTTGATGACTTAATTTAAAAATTAAGATGATTTGAAGTGATAGAGGCGGATAATACATTGCTCCGTTTGAGGAATTTTACTCACCTCAATCAAATGGTGTTGCGTAACGCAAAAATCGTACTCTTAAGGAGATGATGAATGTGAAGACGATCGATTGTGCTTTCATTGGATATGCTAACAATAGTAATGCATATCACTTTTTAGTGCACAAGTCGGCAATTCTGGAATGTTGTATTCTTCGAGAATATCTTCCGAACGAAGAACGGAAAAGAAGAAAGTTGATAAACAAACTTATGAAACCGCAAGGTTACCTCAAAGTGATGATGAAGAGGAACCAAGACGATAAAAGGACAAAAGTAGCTAAGTCTTTTGGTCCCGATTTTCTAACTTATATGTTAGAAAATGAACCCGAACTATTCAAGAAGCATTGTCTACAGTCCGAAGCTCCTCTCGGAAAGAAGCATTGTCATGCAAAATCATACTTGGAAGTTGGTTGATCTCCCAGGGTTGCAAACCTTTGGGATGCAAGTGGATCCTTAAGAGGAAGTATAAAGCGAGATGGATCTATTGACAAGTATAAAACCCGATTGGTAGCTAAAGGGTTTAGACAAAAGGAGGATATGACTTATTTTGTGCATATTCTCTGTCACGAGGATTACGTCCATTCGTGTTCTCATTGCTATTGACTTTGCATAACCTTGAGATACATCAAATGGAGGTTATAACCCTTCTTGAATGGTGAGCTTAAAGAGGAGATATATATGGAACAACCGAGGGGTATGTTGCACCGGTCAAGAGCAAAAAAGTATGTAAACTTGTTAAGTCACTTTATGGACTAAAACAAGCACCTAAGCAATGGCATGAAAAGTTTGACTCGACTATGAATTCAAACAGTTTCAAGATCAACGAATGTGACAAGTGTGTCTACATTAAAGGTACAACAAATGATTATGTCATTGTATGCCTTTATGTGGATGATATGTTGATCATGGGCAGTAGTCATGATTTAATCATGAATACTAAGAACATTTGAAGAAGAACTTTGACATGAAGGATATGGGATTATCTGATGTTATATTAGGGATTAAAATCTCTAGGACTTCAGATGGAATTGTCTTGTCACAGTCCCATTATGTCGAAAGCATACTTAGAAGGTTTAATGCTTTTGATAGTCCTCCGGCTAAGACACATGTAGATCTAAGTCTACACTTGGCCAAGAATAGAGGCGAACCAGTTTCTCAGCTGGAATATGCAAGGGTAATTGGGAGTCTGATGTACTTAACGAATTGTACACGTCCAGACATTGCATATTCAGTGAGTAAACTAAGTAGGTTCACAAGTAACCCGAGTACGGATCACTAGAAAGCCGTGACAAGGGTACTTAGATATTTAAAGTATACCATGAACTATGGAATACTTTATACGAGATATCCAAAGAATATTAGAAGGATAATGTGATGCCAATGGATATCGAGACACAAAAGACTCCAAGTCCACAAGTGGATTTGTTTTCACAATAGGTGGAGGAGCGGTGTCGTGGAAGTCTTCTAAGCAAACTTGCATAGCTCGATCCACTATGGAATCAAGTTTATTGCTTTGGATAAAGTCTGGAGAAGAAGCGAGAATGGCTAAGAAACTTCCTAGGATATCCCTTGTTGGAATAAGCAATCGGAAGGGCACAAAGCAAAGTATGTATAATGGTAAGTCTAGACATATCGTCGAAGTCACAATACCATTAGACGGTTGATTTCGAATGGGGTTATTTCATTGACTACGTGAAGTCAAAGGAAAACCTTGCGGATCCGCTTTACGAAAGGATAAATTGAGATCAATTGAATAAATCGTTAAGGGGAATGGGTTTAAAATCCACAACTTAAAAAATGTTCATAGCGGTAACCCAACCTTGTGAATTGGAGATCCCAAGACCTTGGTTCAATGGGACAACTAAGTTATGAATGTTCATTTGAACACTTGGAAAATATGTTAGCTCATTCTCGATACATCCAAGTGAATGTAAACCTGGTGAATGTGGTGAGGTTAAGTTTAAGCCTTTTAATGATTCTTATACCGAAAGGTGGAGTATGGCAGATACTCTTCAATAGGAGATCACATATATAAGTGAGAAGTAATGGCCAGCTTCAAAAGAAACACTTATGGATCTAAGATATGGTCCTGGGCGAAATGGATACAACGTGAGAACAACAAGTGTTAGAGTTGTTATTGTGTAAATCTTGTTGTCTTGGTTTTACACGAACGGCCGAGTAATTCAAGACATCGTGTCACTAAGCAACCAAGAATCCGATAGTATTTTACTAAGGAATGTTCAAAGCCACAAGCTACCTATCCGATCGATGCAATAACGATTCACAAGACTTTCAGCGAATCTGCATACACGCATGCATTAATTTGATTCATGTGCGGGATTGTTGGAATTTGGTCTTTGATAAATGGGGTGTTGACCTGATTTTGACCAAATAATTAAGTGGTTTCCATTAGTGAAATATGTAATTATATTATTTGTAAAAATTCTACTAAGAGAGTATATCAGAATAGCATTTGGAATTTCTCAAAACCGATTCCGGGTGAATGAGAAATTAATGCTAGAAGTTAACCACTTAATACAAATAAATAGTATGGAAAATAGAAAATGTGGGGAAGGAGAGATGCTCCATCCCACATAGAAAAATGAGGATAAGTTTGCACACTTAATATATCCCAAGTTGGACATATGGGTTTGGGCCCTGGGGGCACCAAGTTTTTAAAGGGGTGAGGACCTACATGCTTGTGGGTTTGGTTCAAATCATACACGCGCGCGCGCCGCCGCCACTACGGCCTGGTTCTGGCTCGGCTCGGTCCAGTCCGGTCGAGGGCCGTGGGGCTGGGCCCGGGGCCTCAAGGCCTTTATTCTTTTTGGACAAAAACCTTTAAAATAATTGTTTAATTAATTTTTGTAATTAATTAAATGATTTCCCAACCAGGAAGAGTTCGACCACGCACGGGCAGAAGCACGGCCCGTGCGGTCGGGTCTTGCTACCTAGAAGTTTTGCACCATCACGCATAGCGGGCGCACGGCCGTGCGCCTGGGTCATGCTAGGTGTCGAACGTTTGCGCCTGCGCACGCCCGTGCATCGGCGTGCGACCCCGAACAGTGCGTCTGTCGATCTGCAAAATGTGTCTTTTTCGAGCCAAAAGGCGCGATCCTTCCATATGAGGCACCTCAGGCCTATATTATTCGACCCCTGCTGTTTGAATACAGACACGAAATAATCAGATAACTGAAAATCGAGCATTGCATTTTGCATATTGTCTCATTCCCTTCCTTTGTAGCTTGAAAGTCTGAAACACTTCGCTTGTTTGCTATGATTCCGGTTTTGCTAGTGCTGCTAACCAGAACAAAAAGTCGTTGTATCTTTGAGATGAGCGCCGGAACCGTAAGCACTCGGTATACGGGGCATTTTCGTCTTGCGGAGACTGAATCCAATTCAGGCCTCGACTTAGACTATACACTTTGCCATTTTCTGAAAACAGATCCCTTTCACTATATATTTTATCCAACAATTGCAAGACAAAAATTCTCTTTTTGTTGAAGACGATGGCATCAAGTTCTACCTCACCACCTTGGGGTTGTCTCGTTTTCTGAAAGACGACCCCCTACCACCATTGGAGATGACGAAGTTGACAACAGCCGGAGAATAGTTGTGGATGCTTGGCATAACAACAATTTTCTATGTCGCAACTATGTGTTGAACGGGCTAGACGACACCCTCTACAATGTCTATAGCACGTTCAAGACGTCCAAGGAATTATGGGATTCCTTGGAGAAGAAGTACAAGACGGAAGATGCCGACAACAAGATGGTTGACACCAAGACGATTATCAGCCAAGTTCAGGAGATTCAAATCATACTTCATGACTTAGTGTCTGAAGTGATGATTTTGAATGAATCCTTTCAAGTGGCTGCAATAATCGAGAAGTTACCGCCATTGTGGAAGGACTTCAAAAATTACCTCAAGCACAACCGCAAAGAAATGGGGCTTGAGGATCTGATTGTTCAGCTTCGCATCGAAGAAGACAACCGAAAATCAGATGTGAAATCCAGTAAGTCTGGAATGGAGGCTAAGGCCAATCTTGCTGAATCGAGCACTAGTAAGAAACGCAAGCACTCCAGGAAGGAAAAAGGAAAGGCCAAAAGTTCAAGGGGAATTGCTACAATTGTGGCAAATCAACCACATGGCTAAGGATTGTCGACACCCGAAGAAGGGCAATCAAGGTGACAACCAACAAGCCAATGTGATGGAGGACAAGTCGGTTCCAATTGACCTGTCAGAGATCAATCTCTCCATTGTTATGTTTGATGCCAATATGGTGGATAATCCAAGGGAGTGGTGGATAGATACCGGGATTACACGTCACATTTGTGCGACAAGGAGATGTTCTCCTCCTACACTATGATTAATTGAAGGAAGTTGTTCATGGGGAACTCTTCGATTTCGAACATCGTTGGGCTTGGAAAGGTGGTGCTCAAGATGACTTAGGGAAGGAGCTTACGCTTGTAGATGTGCTACATGTCCCCGGACATCCGCAAGAACTTGGTTTCCAGTCCTTTGCTTAGCAAGTCCGGGTTTAGACTAGTTTTTGAGTCCGACAAGTTTGTAATGACCAAAAAATTTCTATTTTTATGTAAAGGTTACCATGATAAGGGCCTGTTTAAAATGTCTCGTAATATACGTTTTTCCGCCAAGAGGCGAAGAATAAAAACGTTACTTCTGCATTTTACTTGTTGGATTGTTCTAATTTATGGCATGATAGATTAGGACACGTAAACTTCAACACAATTAAAGGTTAGTGAATCTGGAATTAATACCTCACGTTTAAAACCGATTCACAAGACAAATGCGAAATTTGTGTTGAAGCAAAATTGGCCAAAGCACTATTTCATTTGTAACGAGAACTACCAAACCACTCGAGTTAATTCATACGGATGTGTGTGATTTAAAACTTGTGCAAACTCGAGGTGGGAAAAAGTACTTCATAACGTTTATAGCGATTGCACAAGATATTGCTATGTATATCTTTTGAAAAGCAAAGATGAAGCTTTATTAGCTTTTAAAACTTATAAGAATGAAGTTGAAAATCGGCTTAATTTGAAAATTAAGATGATTCGAAGTGATAGAGGCGGAGAGTATGTTGCCCTATTTGAGGAATTTTGCTCGGAAGCGGGTATAATTCTTCAAACGACTGCACCTTTACTCACCTCAATCAAATGGTGTTGCGTAACGCAAAATCGTACTCTTAAGGAGATGATGAATGCGATGTTGTTAAGTTCTAGCTTACCCCAAAACTTGTGGGGGAAGCCATACTTTCGCAAACTACATTCTTAATAAGATCTCACACAAATGTAAAAACAAAACTCCATATGTGTTATGGAAGGACGTAAACCGTCACATAAATACCTCAAAGTGTGGGGGTGTTTGGCTAAAGTCGAAGTACCTAAGCGAAACAAGTTAGAAACGGTCCGAACAAAGTAGTGCATATCGCTTTTTAGTTCATAAATCGGCAATTCTCGATATAAATGAAGGTATGATAATTGAATCAAGGAATGTTTGATTCTTCTTCGAGAATATCTTTCCAAACAAATAACGGAAAGAAGAAAGTTCGTGGTAAACGAACTTATGAAACCGCAAGGTTACCTCAAAGTGATGATGAAGAGGAACCAAGACGCATTAAAAGGACAAAAGTAGCTAAGTCTTTTGGTCCCGATTTTCTAACTTATATGTTAGAAAACGAACCCCGAACTATTTAAGATGAATTGTCTAGTCCGTAAGCTCTCTCGGAAAGAAGCTATCAATAATGAGATAGATTCCATCATGCAAAATCATATTTGGGAGTTGGTTGATCTCCCACCGGGTTGCAAACCTTTGGGATGCAAATGGATCCTTAAAAGGAAGTATAAAGCGAGATGGGTCTATTGACAAGTATAAAGCCCGATTAGTAGCTAAAGGGTTTAGACAAAAGGAGGGATATGACTTCTTTGATACATATTCTCCTCGTCACGAGGATTACGTCCATTCGTGTTCTCATTGCTATTGCAGCTTTGCATAACCTTGAGATACATCAAATGGAGGTTAAAACTGCCTTCTTGAATGGTGAGCTTAAAGAGGAGATATATATGGAACAACCCGAGGGGTATGTTGCACCCGGTCAAGAGCAAAAGGTGTGTAAACTTGTTAAGTCACTTTATGGACTAAAACAAGCACCTAAGAAATGGCATTAAAAGTTTGACTCGACTATGAATTCAAACAGTTTCAAGATCAACGAATGTGACAAGTGTGTCTACATTAAAGGTACAACAAATGATTATGTCATTGTATGCCTTTATGTGGATGATATGTTGATCATGGGCAGTAGTCATGATTTAATCATGAATACTAAGAACATTTGAAGAAGAACTTTGACATGAAGGATATGGGATTATCTGATGTTATATTAGGGATTAAAATCTCTAGGACTTCAGATGGAATTGTCTTGTCACAAATCAATTATGTCGAAAGCATACTTAGAAGGTTTAATGCTTTTGATAGTCCTCCAGCTAAGACACATGTAGATCTAAGTCTACACTTGGCCAAGAATAGAGGCGAACAGTTTCATTTGGAATATGCAAGGGTAATTGGGAGTCTGATGTACTTAACGAATTGTACACGTCCAGACATTGCATATTCAGTGAGTAAACTAAGTAGGTTCACAAGTAACCCGAGTACATATCACTAGAAAGCCGTGACAAGGGTACTTAGGTATTTAAAGTATACCATGAACTATGGAATACTTTATACGAGATATCCAGCAGATATTAGAAGGATAATGTGATGCCAATTGGATATCAGACACAAAAGACTCCAAGTCCACAAGTGGATTTGTTTTCACAATAGGTGGAGGAGCGGTGTCGTGGAAGTCTTCTAAGCAAACTTGCATAGCTCGATCCACTATGGAATCCAAGTTTATTGCTTTGGATAAAGCTGGAGAAGAAGCAGAATGGCTTAGAAACTTCCTAGAGGATATCCCTTGTTGGAATAAGCCCGTGCCTCGATGTTATGATACACGTGATAGTCAATCGGCAATCGGAAGGGCACAAAGCAAGTATGTATAATGGTAAGTCTAGACATATACGTCAAGTCACAATACCATTAGACGGTTGATTTCGAATGGGGTTATTTACGTTGACTACGTGAAGTCAAAGGAAAACCTTGCGGATCCATTTCTACGAAAGGCATAAATCGAGATCAATTGAATAAATGTTAAGGGAATAGGTTTAAAATCCACAACTTAAAGAATGTTCATAGCGGTAACCCAACCTTGTGAATTGGAGATCCCAAGACCTTGGTTCAATGGGACAACTAAGTTATGAATGTTCAATTTGAACACTTGAAAATATGTTAGCTCATTCTCGATACATCCAAGTGGATGTAAACCAGTGAATGTGGTGAGGTTAAGTTTAAGCCTTTTAATGATTCTTATACCGAAAGGTGGAGTATGGCAGATACTCTTCAATAGGAGATCACATATATAAGTGAGAAGTAATGGCCGCTTCAAAAGAAACACTTATGGATCTAAGATATGGTCCTGGGCGAAATGGATACAACGTGAGAACAAAAGTGTTAGAGTTGTTATTGTGTAAATCTTGTTGTCTTGGTTTACACGAACGGCCGAGTAATTCAAGACATCGTGTCATTAGCGGCAAGAACCGATAGTATTTTACTAAGGAATGTTCAAAGCCACAAGCTACCTATCCTCGATGCAATAACGATTCGCAAGACTTTCAAGTTTAATCTGCATACACGCATGCATTAATTTGATTCATGTGCGGGATTGTTGGAATTTGGTCTTTGATAAATGGGGTGTTGACCCGATTTTGACCAAATAATTAAGTGGTTTCCATTAGTGAAATATGTAATTATATTATTTGTAAAAATTCTACTAAGAGAGTATATCGAGAATAGCATTTGGAATTCCTCAAACCGATTAGGGTGAATGAGAAATTAATGCTAGAAGTTAACCACTTAATACAAATAAATAGTATGGAAAATAGAAAATGTGGGGAAGGAGAGATGCTCCATCCCACATAGAAAAATGAGGATAAGTTTGCACACTTAATATATCCCAATTTGGACATATGGGTTTGGGCCCTTGGGGGCACCCAAGTTTTTAAAGGGGTGAGGACCTACATGCTTGTGGGTTTGGTTCAAATTACACACGCGCGCACGACGCCACCACTCGCCGGCCTTTGGCTCGGCTCGGCCCGCCCCAAGTCCCGGTCGAGGCGTGGGCTCGGGCTCTCGGGGCCTCAAGGCCTTTATTCTTTTGGACAAAAAACCTTTAAAATAAATGTTTAATTAATTTTTGTAATTAATTAAATGATTTCCCAAACCGGGAAGAGTTCGGACCCACACACGGGCGAAAGCACGGCCCGTGCGGTCGGGTCGTGCTACTACTCAAGTTTTGCACCATCACGCATAAAGCGCACGGCCGTGCATCTGCGTCATGCTAGGTGTCGAACGTTTGCGATCTTGCGACGGCCCGTGCATCGGGCGTGCGCCGAACAAAAAGTGGTCGATTGCTGCAAAATGTGTCTTTTCGAGCCAAAAAGCGCGATCCTTCCATATGAGGCACCTCAGGCCTATATTATTCGACCCTGCTTTGTTTGAATACGATTACACGAAATAATCGAGATAATCGAAAATCGAGCATTGCATTTTGCATATTGTCTCATTCCTTCCTTTGTAGCTTGAAAGTCTCGAAACACTTCGCTTGTTCATTTGTGATTCGGTTTTGCTAGTCGCTAACTAGAACAAAAAGTCGTTGTATCTTTGAGACGAGCGCCGGAACCATAAGCACTCGGTATACGGGGCATTTTTGTCTTGCGGAGATCGAATCCAATTCAAGCCTCGACTTTGACTATACACTTTGCCATTTTCTCAAAAGCAGATCCCTTTCACTATATATTTTATCCAACAATTGCAAGACAAAAATTCTCTTTTTGTTGAAGACGATGGCATCAAGTTCTACCTCACCACCTTGGGGTTGTCTCGTTCTCGAAAGACAACCCTTACCACCGTTGGAGATAACGAAGTTGACAACAACCCGGAGAATAGTTGTGGATGCTTGGCATAACAAAGCAATTTTCGTGTCGCAACTATGTGTTGAACGGGCTAGACGACACCCTCTACAATGTCTATAGCACGTTCAAGATGTCCAAGGAATTGTGGGATTCCTTGGAGAAGAAGTACAAGACGGAAGATGCCGACAACAAGATGGTTGACACCAAGACGATTATCGCCAAGTTCAGGAGATTCAAATCATACTTCATGACTTAGTGTCTGAAGTGATGATTTTGAATGAATCCTTTCAAGTGGCTGCAATAATCGAAGTTATCGCCATTGTGGAAGGACTTCAAAAAATTACCTCAAGCACAACCGCAAAGAAATGGGGCTTGAGGATCGATTGTTCAGCCGCGTCGAAGAAGACAACCGAAAATCGATGTGAAATCTAAGTAAGTCGGAATGGAGGCTAAGGCCAATCTTCTTGAATCGAGCACTAGTAAGAAACGCAAGCACTCAAGAAGGAAAAAGGAAAGGCCAAAAGTTCAAGGGGAATTCTTTGCAATTGTGGCAAATCGAACCACATGGCTAAGGATTGTCGACAGAAGAAGCGGCAATCAAGGTGGCAACCAACAAGCCAATGTGATGGAGGACAAGTCGGTTCTAATTGACTGTCTTGAGATCGATCTCTCCGTTGTTATGTTTGATGCCAATATGGTGGATAATCCAAGGGAGTGGTGGATAGATAGGGATTACACGTCACATTTGTGCCGACAAGGAGATGTTCTCCTCCTACACTATGATTAATTGAAGGAAGTTGTTCATGGGGAACTCTTCGATTTCGAACATCGTTGGGCTTGGAAAGGTGGTGCTCAAGATGACTTCGGGAAGGAGCTTACGCTTGTAGATGTGCTACATGTCCCGGACATCCGCAAGAACTTGGTTTCAGTCCTTTGCTTAGCAAGTCCGGGTTTAGACTAGTTTTTGAGTCCGACAAGTTTGTAATGACCAAAAAATTTCTATTTTTATGTAAAGGTTACCATGATAAGGGCACTGTTTAAAATGTCGTAATGTACATTTTCCGCCAAGAGGCGAAGAATAAAAACGTTTACTTTTTACTTGTTGGATTGTTCTAATTTATGGCATGATAGATTAGGACACGTAAACTTCAACACAATTAAAAGGTTAGTGAATCTGGAATTAATACCTACGTTTAAAACCGATTCACAAGACAAATGCGAAATTTGTGTTGAAGCAAAATTGGCCAAAGTACTGTTTTATTCGGTAACGAGAACTACCAAACCACTCGAGTTAATTCATACAGATGTGTGTGATTTAAAACTTGTGCAAACTCGAGGTGGGAAAAATACTTCATAATGTTTATAGACGATTGCACAAGATATTGCTATTTGTATCTTTTGAAAAGCAAAGATGAAGCTTTATTAGCTTTTAAAACTTATAAGAATGGAGTTGAAAATCAGCTTAATTTGAAAATTAAGATGATTTGAAGTGATAGAGGCGGATAGTATGTTGCCCTATTTGAGGAATTTTGCTCGGAAGCGGGTATAATTCTTCAAACGACTGCACCTTACTCACCTCAATCAAATGGTGTTGCAGAACGCAAAAATCGTACTCTTAAGGAGATGATGAATGCGATGTTGTTAAATTCTAGCTTACCTCAAAACTTGTGGGGGGAAGCCATACTTTCTGCAAACTACATTCTTAATAAGATCCCACACAAAGGTAAAAATAAAACTCCATATGTGTTATGGAAGGACGTAAACCGTCACATAAATACCTCAAAGTGTGGGGGTGTTTGGCTAAAGTCGAAGTACCTAAGCGAAACAAGTTAGAAACGGTCCGAACAAAGTAGTGCATATCGTTTTTAGTTCATAAATCGGCAATTCGATATAAATGAAGGTATGATAATTGAATCAAGGAATGATGTATTCTTCGAGAATATCTTTCCAAACAAAGAACGGAAAGAAGAAAGTTTGAGTAATCGAACTTATGAAAGCGCAAGGTTACCTCAAAGTGACGATGAAGAGGAACCAAGACTCATTAAAAGGACAAAAGTAGCTAAGTCTTTTGGTCCCGATTTTCTAACTTATATGTTAGAAAACGAACCCCGAACTATTTAAGATGAATTGTCTAGTCTAGAAGCTCCTCTCGGAAAGAAGCTATCAATAATGAGATAGATTCCATCATGCAAAATCATATTTGGGAGTTGGTTGATCTCCACCGGGTTGCAAACCTTTGGGATGCAAATGGATTCTTAAAAGGAAGTATAAAGCGAGATGGGTCTATTGACAAGTATAAAGCCCGATTAGTAGCTAAAGGGTTTAGACAAAAGGAGGGATATGACTTCTTTGATACATATTCTCTGTCACGAGGATTACGTCCATTCGTGTTCTCATTGCTATTGCGACTTTGCATAACCTTGAGATACATCAAATAGACGTTAAAACCGCTTCTTGAATGGTGAGCTTGAAGAGGAGATCTATATGGAACAACCCGAGGGGTACGTTGCACCCGGTCAAGAGCGAAAGGTGTGTAAACTTGTTAAGTCACTTTATGGACTAAAACAAGCACCTAAGCAATGGCATGAAAAGTTTGACTCGACTATGAAGTCAAATGGTTTCAAGGTCAACGAAAGTGACAAATGATTTAATCATGAATAATAAGAACATGTTGAAGAAGAACATTGACATGAAGGATATGGGATTATCGATGTTATATTAGGGATTAAAATCTCTAGGACTTCAGATAGAATTGTATTGTCATAGTCTCATTATGTCGAAAGCATACTTAGAAGGTTTAATGCTTTTGATAGTCCTCCGGCTAAGACACCTGTAGATCTAAGTCTACACTTGGCCAAGAATAGAGGCGAACCAGTTTCTCAGCTGGAATATGCAAGGGTAATTGGCAGTCTGATGTACTTAACGAATTGTACACATAAAGACATTGCATATTCAGTGAGTAAACTAAGTAGGTTCACAAGTAACCCGAGTACGGATCACTGGAAAGCCATGACAATGGTACTTAGATATTTAAAGTATACCATGAACTTTGGAATACTTTATACGAGATATCCAGCAGTATTAGAAGGATACTGTGATGCCAATTGGATAACAGACACAAAAGACTCCAAGTCCACAAGTGGATTTGTTTTCACAATAGGTGGAGGAGCGGTGTCGTGGAAGTCTTCTAAGCAAACGTGCATAGCTCGATCCACTATGGAATCCGAGTTTATTGCTTTGGATAAAGTTGGAGAAGAAGCGAATGGCTTAGAAACTTCCTAGAGGATATTCCTTGTTGGAATAAGCTCGTACTTTCTTTGTTATGATACTGTTTGTGATAGTCAATCAAAGAATCGAAGGGCACAAAGTAGTATGTATAATGGTAAGTCTAGACATATACGTCGAAGACACAATACCATTAGACAGTTGATTTTGAATGGGGTTATTTTGGTTGACTACGTGAAGTCAAAGGAAAACTTGCGGATCAACTTACGAAAGGCATAAATCGAGATCAATTGTATAAACTGTTAAGGGAATAAGTTTAAAATCCACAACTTAAAGAATGTTCATAGCGGTAACCCAACCTTGTGAATTGGAGATCCCAAGACCTTGGTTCAATGGGACAACTAGGTTATGAATGTTCAAATTTGAACACTTGAAAATGTGTTACCTCATTCTCGATACATCCAAGTGAATGTTAACCTGTTGAATGTGGTGAGGTTAAGTTTAAGACTTTTAATAATTCCTATACCGAAAGGTGGAGTATGGCAGGATACTCTTCAATAGGAGATCACCTATATAAGTGAGAAGTAATGACCGCTTCAAAAAACACTTATGAATCTAAGATATGGTCCAGGGCGAAATGGACACAACGTGAGAACAACAAGTGTTAGAGTTGTTATTGTGTAAGTATTGTTGTCTTGGTTTACACAAACGGCCGAGTAGTTCAAGACATCGCGTCACTAAGCGATTATTGAATTGTATTTTGCATGTATTGTGGGCTTAATATCGTCAGAATGTGTTGATATGCATGCATTATATGAGTAAATAGGTTTTTGTTCTGTTTTGTGGAAAAGGATTACGCTTTGCTCGTTTTGTAGGAATTTATCTATATTTGTAGCATTTTGGCAATAATTCGGGCATTGCAACCGCCAATATTTGACATGTTAGACGAAGTTTGTAGTCGAATCAAGAAGAAGTTGGACGAACCGGGCAAGAAACGGAAGAAAATAGCCAAAGTACTCGTTGTTACAAGTGAGCATGGGCGGGCGTGCTCTCTAGCAGCACGGCCGTGCTCAACCCTGATGTGAAGACCCAATGTTCGGCCTATAGCACGGGCAGCCCGTGCCATATGGGCACGCCCGTGCTCTTCTCGAAAAATTGGACAACTGTTCGGCACCCAAGACGGGTTGGGCGTGCAAAGAGGCACGGTCGTGCTCTCAAGGAAAAACAGAGTTTGACTCATTTCGACTAGGTTTTCGACCAAAATGAAGTACAAATAGACACGGGGCGGCTACAAATAAAGACACGCTGATTTTTACCCTAGAAACCAGAGAGAAAAGAGCAGAGTTTTCCACGGAAACTTCGAGATATCGATCAAGACCGCAACCACACCTTTGAGGATTGAAGATAGATCGAGAGATCGTCATCATCCCCGAGTCACTCATTCCATCGTCGTATCGTTATTTCAATTAGTTAGATTTTGATTATGAATAATTTGTCTATGAATTGTTTATCGTCAATGTCCAAAATTTGAACATCTTGTGATTCCGGGTTTGGGAGTAGGTTAATAAACACTTTTATTTGATGATTAAGAATAATTGAAGTTAATGTTTTTTTCTTTATTCAAGTACTTTGTTTTAATTCTTGTTTTATCAAAAGGCCTTTGATCTAAACTTGTTTGATGTATTGATTCATAATTCTAACCGATGAGTTTCAATACTAGATCTTGAGTACTTGACACAAATAGATTGCATGATTGAGAAGTCTGTGAATATTTGTGAGATCTTATAATCTTTTGAACTTTTGGGAGTTGGGTATCTCATGTTGAGTAGAGATGCTAACATAGATATTCCAATCAACTTTTTTACATACATCTCGAGAGAGAGGGTAAATTACTTTGGTGATTGGTTTATAGAGAAGAATACGTTTAACCTTGGTTTGCTTAATCTAAGCATAAAATTGGGATATTAATTGAAACCATAACCCAGGAATCCATCCATCCATACTTGATCTTTTAATCACTCTTTACTTTGTTATTTTAGGATTAAATTCTGCTTTAGTAGTAATAATAAAACCAATCCTTCAAATTTCGATAGTTTAGATAAAAATAGGACTATTATAATCCAATACTTGGTACATTAATTTATTAATCCTGTGGATTCGACCTTGCAAACCCTATTCTATAAATCGATCCATACACTTGCGGTGAAGCTAAAAAAAAAAGGCAAACAAGCGCCAAGAACAGATAGTATTTTACTAAGGAAGGTTCAAAGCCACAAGCTACTTATCTCGATGCAATAACGATTCGAGACTTTCAAGCGAATCGCATACACGCATGCATTAATTTCATTCATGTGGGGGATTGTTGGAATTTGATCTTTGATAAATGGGGTATTGACCAAATTTTGACCAAATAATTAAGTGATTTCCATTAGTGAAAAATGGAATTAAATTATTTGTAAAAATTCTACTAAGAGAGTAGATGAGAATAGCATTTGGAATTTCTCAAAACCGATTCGGGTGAATGAGAAATTAATACTAGAAAGTGAGCACTTAATACAAATAAATTGTATGGAAAATGGAAAATGTGGGGAATGAGAGATGCTCCATCCCACATAGGAAAATGAGGATAAGTTTGCACACTTAATATTAATATATCCCAAGTTGGACATAGGGATGTAAAAGAATCAAATATTCTTTATTCGATTCGCGATTCAATTCGAATATCATGATTCGAATTCGATAAATTCGAATAAGAATTCAAATAAGAATATATTTTTGATTCGTATTATTTTGAATTCAATTCGAATAACACAATATTCGATTGAATATTCGAACCGAATATTCGAATAATATATATTTATATTATGTATTACTAATAAATATATTTATATATATTAGTATTGATATTATATATATGTATATAAATTTCATAATTCATATGTTAATTTTATTACCAACTAGTACTTATTTGATAAGTTTTTTATTATTGATTTTAAGTTATATTGTAAATTAGTCACAATTTAAAGAAAAACTATATAAAACAATTAAAAAAATTCGAATACGAATATTCGAATCGAATCGAATATATTCGAATATATTGGTCGAATCGAATACGAATATATTTTTCAATTCGAATAATAAACGAATACGAATATTCGAATATTAGTGAATTCGAATCGAATCTGTAAATATTCGATTCGATTCGATTCTTTTACAACCCTAGTTGGACATATGGGTTTGGGCCTTTGGGGGCATCCAAGTTTTAAAGGGGTGAGGACCTACATGCTTGTGGTTTAGTTCAAAGCACGCGCGCCGCCGCCGCCCGGCTCGGCTCGGCCGGCCCGGGCGTGGGTCGAGGGTCGAGGGTCGGGTCGTGGGCTTGGGCTCGGACTTCATGGCCCTTATTCTTTTTGGACCAAAAACCTTTAAAATAAATGTTTAATTAATTTTTGTAATCAATTAAATGGATTTAATTAATTTTCGTAATTAATTAAATGATTTTCCAACTGGGAAGAGTTTGGACCCACGCACGGGCGGAAGCACGGCCCGTGCGGTCAGGTCGTGCTACCTGCCGAAGTTTTGCACCTTCACGCACGGGTAGGCGCACGGCCGTGCCCCTGGGGTCGTCTTAGGTCGAACTTTTGTGCACTGGCCGCCAAGACGGGCCGGCGCACGCCCATGCGTCTGGTCGTGCGCCCAAAAAGTGCGTGCGGTCTGCAAAATGTGCCTTTTCGAGGCAAAAGACGCGATCTTTCCATACGAGGCACCTCAGGCCTATATTATTCGACCCATGTTGTTTGAATACAGACACGAAATAATCAGATAATTGAAAATCGAGCATTGCATTTTGCATATTGTCTCATTCCCTTCCTTTGTAGCTTGAAAGTCTGAAACACTTCGCTTGTTCATTTGTGATTCCGATTTTGCTAGTCTTCGCTAACCGGAACGAATAGTCGTTGTATCTTAGAGACGGCAATGGCTGGGAACCGTAAGCACTCGGTATACGGGCGTTTTTGTCTTGCGGAGAGTGAATCCAATTCAGGCCTCAACTTAAACTATACACTTTGCCATTTTCCGAAAAACAAGAAACCTTTCACTATATATTTTACCCAACATCGATATCATTAATTGACGAATGATCCAATTTCAATTGGTTGGCGCCTTTCATGCATCACAAAAAGGCATTTTAGTGGTGCAATTTGTAAGGAACAGTGGGCATTGAAGAAAACAATTGTTCATTCTTTCGTGATAAAATGATCTTGATAAAGTTTTGTTCATTCTCAAATTGTTATCTTTTTTATACATAGCACGTGTTAAAGGGCAAGTCAGCGAATTCGTTTAGGTTGAAAGGGACTAGTTCCCGTAGTATATATATGGAGAAGATGTCTCATGAAAATGCGAATAACAAGATGCACAATAAACTTGGCCTCTATAAATTGCTTTTTCATCCAACTTCCATTGTCTCTTTTTTACGGGAAAAAAAAAAAGGAATAATGATTTATGATTTTATAAGTGCCTAAACCCTTCTTGAATTTCAGATAACAATGATCCAGGATGTGTAGACTCCAGTTTAGTGAAGGGAAAGATTGTACTCTGCAACACCTATACGGGCATAATATAAGCCTTTAGAGTTGGAGCTATCAGAGCAGTTACATGCATTATATGATTACACCACTGATGTTTCTTTGGTTGTTCTTATTGCGGAGTCCACCTTGCATGAACATGACTTCCATGTGGTTTAGAGCTACCTCGGTTGTGCAATGTACACACGAAACATTTTAATACATAAATGATTAGTAATAAAGTCGAATTTAGAGAGATTTAAAAATACTTATATTAATCGAATTCGACCTTTTAACGCAGATCTCCCAGAGTGGATTTATTGACTAGTGAATCAATAAGAAATCCCTTGATACCCCACAGGTTGCTAGTTTTTCTTCAAGTGGACCAAAAATTTGTTGGAATTTGGTCTTTGAAAAATGGGTATTGACCCGATTTTGACTAAATAATTAAGTGGTTTCCATTAGTGAAAAATGGAATTAAATTATTTTCATACGAGGCACCCGAGGCCTATAATAATCGACCCCTGCAGATGAAAAACGAGACAAAAATCATCAGATAATAACCTGTCATATTGCATTCAAGCATATTGGCATATTTCCATTCAAAAGCTTGAATGTTCAAACTCTTGTTGGTCGCTGTTTTTCCGGTTATTCTAGTGCTGCTAACCGGAACAGTAAAAGTCATTGTATCTTACAGACGAACGCCGGAACCATAAGCACTCGGTATATGGGGCGTATTTTGTCTTGTGGGGTCTGAATATAATTCGGGCCTCGACTTTAGCCATAAAGCTTATACACTTATTCTAGCCATTTTCCGAAAATAGAAACCATACGCTATTTTACCTAACAAAATTGTCATTCTAGATATATAATTTGAAGATACATAACTTGTATATTATTTCTTTATCCGTTCATATAACCATGGCTAGTAAGAAAGATACGTTGGATATACAGTGTAAGTGTGAAAATGTGAGAGACATTGAGAAATAAATTGGAGGAATTAAATATTAACTCACTAAAAATATTGTCTCAAAGATACAATTTTCTAGACATATATTGCTCTCTCTCACTCGAGTAGCCTAATCGGCTTTACTCATTTCATGTGATCGCTCACAGTTGCTTTACACTATGATGCTCACTTGATCCTTCTTGGGGATTGCCCATCCCTCTCGGAATGTCTTTGATCCCAATTTGGGATACCTTTAAATATTGCACATAATGCCTATTTATAAGCCTAATTTTAACGTGTTGGGTGATACATCAAAGGATTTGCATGAAGAGAATGAGCCCTCACATGTCGTGCGGATGAGGGCCTCAAAGGTTCGAATGTCAATCCCGATAGGACTATGGTATTTATCAACCACCCGAATGGAGTTTCGTTATTGTTCAAGAGAACACGATTCATCGCACCAAATTTAGATGAAAAGAGTCAAGCGGATCTACACAGTGCCATGGATGTTGTATCTACAAATCTTCCGCTTAATGATTATGTCCTTAGCTCTAATGATCAGTTAGAGGAAGCAATGACTGCAACAACACGAAAGTGTTGGTCTGATATGTTGGATGAAGAAGAACAAGACAAATCGGAAGCTTTAAAGACCAAGTTAGGCAACTCCTCAACTATTCCACTTGTTATTCCCTCATGTGCTCCCTCAGAAGCTATAAAAGGCTCTGGAAATTGCGGCTCGAGGATCCCGGGCCGATTTTCCAATACATCGAGACCATCAAGACGATACTCGAGAACGCACAAAAATACAAATGACAATATCACTAAAAATCCTTCGAGACATAAACGCTCTTCATTTAAATTGCATCATTAAGTTATTTTATTATTTTTTACCGAAATTTTGCATTGTTTTTCGTTGCTACCGATCGAACTTATGATCGGAACCTTTTCCTTTCTTTTTATATATTTTCATTTATTTAAAAAAGGCCTAATTTTGGTGTTAATTAATCATGGTGGACATTAGTTGGTGCAACTAGATTAGTAGGCAATATTTTTCAATCGACCATGAAGTGCATTGTTGACTTAGAACAATGGTTGCACCTCGAGGCCTCTAATAATCGACCCGTGCGGATGAAAAACGAGACTAAAATCATCGAGATAATAACATGTCATATTGCATTCAAGCAAATTGGCATATTTCCATTCAAAAGCTTGAATGTTCAAACTCTTGTTGGTCATTTGTTTTTTAGGTTATTCTAGTCGCTAACCGGAACTCGTCAAAAGTCATTGTATCTTTACAGATGAACGCCAGGAACCATAAGCACTCGGTATATGGGGCGTATTTTGTCTTGGGGTCCGAATATAATTCGGGCCTCGACTTTAGCCATAAAGCCTATACATTTATTCTAGCCATTTTCCGAAAATAGAAATCATACACTATTTTACCTAACAAAATTATCGTTCTAGATATATAACTTGAAGATACAAAACTTGTGTATTATTTCTTTATCCGTTCATATAACCATGGCTAGTAAGAAAGATATGTTGGGTATACGGTGTAAGTGTGAAAATGTGAGAGACATTGAGAAATAAATTGGAGGAATTAAATATTAACTCACTAAAAATATAGTCAAAAATACAATTTTCTAGACATATATTGCTCTCTCTCACTCGAGTAGCCTAATCGGCTTTACTCATTTCATGTGATCGCTCATAGATTGATTTACACTATGATGCTCACTTGATCCTTCTTGGGGATTGCCCATCCCTCTCGGGATGTCTTTGATCCCAATTTGGGATACCTTTAAATGTTGCACATAATGCCTATTTATAGGCCTAATTTTAGAGGCCTAATTTTAACATTATGAGCCCTCACATGTCCGTGCAGATGAGGGTCTCAAAGGTTCGAATGTCAATCCTGATAGGACTATAGTTCTTTATCAACCACCAGAATGGAGTTCAGTTATTGTTCAAGAGAACACGATGACTTCACCAAATTTAGATGAAAAGAGTCAAGGGGATCTACACAGTGCCATGGATGTTGTATCTAGAAATCATCCGCTTAATGATTATGTCCTTAGCTCTAACGATCAGTCAGAGGAAGCAATGACCGCAACAACACGGAAGTGTTGGTCTGATATGTTGGATGAAGAAGAACTAGACAAATCGGAAGCTTTAAAGACCAAGCTAGGCAACTCCTCAACTATTCCACTTGTTATTCACTCATGTGCTCCCTCAGAAGCTATGAAGGCTCTGGAAAATTGCGGCTCGAGGATCCTGGGCCGACTTTCCACTACATCAGACCATCAAGATGATACTCGAGCACGTACAAAAAATACAAATGACAATATCACTCAAAAATCCTTGGGACATAAACGCCCTTCATTTAAATTGCGTCATTAAGTTATTTTATTGTTTTTTACCGAAATTTTGCATTATTTTTCCGTTGCTACCTGATCGGCTTATGATCATGACCTTTTCTTTCTTTTTATAAACTTTTATTTATTTAAAAAAAAGGCCTAATTTTGGTGTTAATTAATCATGGTGGACATTAGTTGGTGCAACAAGATTAGTAGGCAATATTTTTCAAACCACCATGTAGTGCATTGTTGACTTGGAATAATGGTTGCACCTGAGGCCTATAATAATCGACACCTGCATATGAAAAACGAGACGAAAATCATCAGATAATAACCTGTCATATTGCATTCAAGCATATTGGCATATTTCCATTCAAAAGCTTGAAAGTTCAAACTCTTATTGTTCGATGTTGTTCCGGTTATTCTCCGCCGCTAACTTAGGAATCGTAAAAGTCGTTGTATCATAGAGACGTTGCGGAACCGTGACGCACTCGGTATACGGGCGTATTTTGTCTTTTGGAGACTGAATATAATTGAGGCTTCAACTTTAGCCATAAAGCGTATACACTTATTCTAGCCATTTTCCAAAAAGAAATCATACACTATTTTACCTAAAAAAATTATCTTACCGGATATTTAATTTGAAGATCTGAGAACTTGTATGTTATTTCTTTATCCGTTCATATAACCATGGCCGATAAGAAAGATATGTTGGGTATACGGGTGTAAGTGTGAAAATGTGAGAGACATTGACAAATAAATTGGAGGAATTAAATATTAACTCACTAAAAATATAGTCTCAAAGATACAATTTTCTAGACATATATTGCTCTCTCTCACTTCGAGTAGCCTAATCGGCTTTACTATTTTCATGTGATCGGTCACAGATTGCTTTACAATCGTGATGCTCACTTGATCCCTCTTGGGAATTGCCCTCTTTTGATCCCTCTCGGGATGTCTTTGATCCCAATTTCGGATACCCTTAAATGTTGCACATAATGCCTACTTATAGGCCTAATTTTAACGTATTAGGTGATACATCAGAGGATTTTTGATGAAGAGAATGAGCCCTCACATGTCCGTGCAGATGAGGGCCTCATGGTTCGAATGTCAATCCTTATAGGACTATAGTTCTTTATCGACCACAAGAATGGAGTCCGGTTATTGTTCAAGAAAACACGATGACTACACTAAATTTAGATGAAGAGAGTCAAGCGGATCTACACAGTGCCATGGATGTTGTATCTAGAAATCATCCGCTTAATGATTATGTCCTAAGCTCTAACGATCGTCGAGGAAGCCATGATCGCAACAACATGGAAGCGTTGGTGCGATATGTTGGATGAAGATGAACAAGACAAATCGGAAGATTTAAAGACCAAGCTAGACAACTCCTCAACTATTCCACTTGTTATTCACTCATGTGCTCCCTCAGAAGCTATGAAGGCTCTGGAAATTGCGGCTCGAGGATCCTGGGCCGACTTTCCACTACATCAGACCTTCAAGACGATACTCGAGCACGTACAAAAAAAACAAATGACAATATCACTCAAAAATCCTTGAGACATAAACTCCCTTCATTTAAATTGCGTCATTAAGTTATTTTATTGTTTTTTACCGAAATTTTGCATTGTTTTTCCGTTGCTACCTGATCGGCTTATGATCATGACCTTTTCCTTTCTTTTTATATATTTTCATTTATTTAGAAAAAGGCCTAATTTTGGTGTTAATTATCATGGTGGACATTAGTGGGTGCAACAAGATTAGTAGGCAATATTTTTCAAACCACCATGTAGTGCATTGTTGACTTGGAAAATGGTTGCACCTGAGGCCTATAATAATCGACCCCTGCAGATGCAAAACGAGACGAAAATCATCAGATAATAACCTGTCATATTGCATTCAAGCATATTGGCATATTTCCATTCAAAAGCTTGAAAGTTCAAACTCTTATTGTTCGATGTTGTTCCGGTTATTCTAGTGCTGCTAATCGAACTGTAAAAGTCGTTGTATCTTAGAGACGAACGCGGAAACTATACGCACTCGGATACGGGCGTATTTTGTCTTTTGAGACTGAATATAATTCAGGCTTCGACTTTAGCCATAAAGCGTATAAACTAATTCTAGCCTTTTTCCGAAAACAGAAATCATACACTATTTTACCTAACAAAATTATCTTTCCAGATATTTAATTTGAAGATACAAAACTTGTATGTTATTTCTTTATCCGTTCATATAACCATGGCTAGTAAGAAAGATATGTTGGGTATACGGGTGTAAGTGTGAAAATGTGAGAGACATTGACAAATAAATTGGAGGAATTAAATATTAACTCACTAAAAATATAGTCTCAAAGATACAATTTTCTAGACATATATTGCTCTCTCTCACTCGAGTAGCCTAATCGGCTTTACTCTTTTCATGTGATCGTTCACGATTGCTTTACACTATGATGCTCACTTGATCCCTCTTGGGGATTGTCCTCTTTTGATCCCTCTCGGGATGTCTTTGATCCCAATCTGGGATACCCTTAAATGTTGCACATAATGCCTATTTATAGGTCTAATTTTAACGTGTTGGGTGAAACATCGAGGATTTGCATGAAGAGATGAGCCTCACATGTCCGTACAGATGAGAGCCTCAAAGGTTCGAATGTCAATCCTGATAGGACTATGGTTCTTTATCAACTACCATAATGGAGTTCGGTTATTGTTCAAGAGAACACGATGACTGCACTAAATTTAGATGAAAAGAGTCAAGCGAATCTACACAGTGCCATGGATGTTGTATCTAGAAATCATCCGCTTAATGATTATGTCCTTAGCTCTAACGATCAGTCAGAGGAAGCAATGACTGCAACAACACGGAAGCGTTGGTCCGATATGTTGGATGAAGAAGAATAAGATAAATCGGAAGCTTTAAAGACCAAGCTAGGCAACTCCTCAACTATTCCACTTGTTATTTACTCATGTGCTCCCCCGGAAGCTATGAAGGCTCGAAATTGCGGCTCGAGGATCCCGGGCCAACTTTCCACTACATCGACCATCAAGACAATACTCGAGCACGCACAAAAATACAAATGACAATATCACTCGAAAATCCTTTAGACATAAACGCCCATCATTTAAATTGCGTCATTGAGTTATTTTATTGTTTTTTACCGAAATTTTGCATTGTTTTTCCGTTGCTACCTGACCGGCTTATGATCAGGACCTTTTCCTTTATTTTTGTATATTTTCATTTATTTAAAAAAAGGCCTAATTTTGGTGTTAATTAATCATGGAGGACATTAGTTGGTGCAACAAGATTAGTAGGCAATATTTTTCCAACCACCATGTAGTGCATTGTTGACTTGGAGTAATGGTTGAACCCGGGCCTATAATAATCGACCCTGTAGATGATGAAAGCGAGACGAAAATCATCGATATTAACTTTTCATATTGCATTCGAGCATATTGGCATATTTCCATTCAAAAGCTTGAAAGTTCAAACTCTTATTGTTCGATGTTGTTCGATTATTCTAGTGCGCTAACCGGAACTATAAAAGTCATTGTATCTTATAGACGCGGAACCGTACGCACTTCGGTATACGGGGCATATTTTGTCTTTTGAGATCGAATATAATTCAGCTTCGACTTTAGCCATAAAGCGTATCTGAATTCTAGCCATTTTAAAAATGTAAATCATACACTATTTTACCTAACAAAATTATCTTTCCCGATATTTAATTTGAAGATACAAAACTTGTATGTTATTTCTTTATCCGTTCATATAACCATGGCTAGAAAGAAAGATATGTTGGGTATACGAGTGTAAGTGTGAAAATGTGAGAGACATTGAGAAATAAATTGGAGGAATTAAATATTAACTCACTAAAAATATAGTCTCAAAGATACAATTTTCTAGACATATGTTGCTCTCTCTCACTCGAAAGTAATTTAATCGGCTTTACTTTTTCATGTGATCGCTCACGATTGCTTTACACTTTGTGATGCTCACTTGATCCCTCTTGGGGATTGCCCTCTTTTGATCCCTCTCGGGATGTCTTTGATCCCAATTTGGGATACCCTTAAATGTTGCACATAATGCCTATTTATATGTCTAATTTTAACGTGTTGGGTGATACATCGAGGATTTGCATGAAGAGAATGAGCCCTCACATGTCCGTGCGGATGAGGGCCTCAAAGGTTCGAATGTCAATCCCGATAGACTATGGTTCTTTATCAACTACGAGAATGGAATTCGGTTATTGTTCAAGAGAACACGATGATCGCACCAAATTTAGATGAAAAGAGTCAAGCGGATCTACACAGTTCCATGGATGTTGTATCTAGAAATCATCCGCTTAATGATTATGTTCTTAGCTCTAACGATCGATCGAGGAGGAAGCAATGATCGCAACAACACTAAGGCGTTGGTCTCATATGTTGGATGAAGAAGAACAAGACAAATCGGAAGATTTAAAGACCAAGCTAGGCAACTCCTTAACTATTCCACTTGTTATTCACTCATGTGCTCCCTCGAAGCTATGAAGGCTCGGGAAATTGCGGCTCGAGGATCCCGGGCCGACTTTCCACTACATCGACCATCAAGACGATACTCGAGCACGTACAAAAATACAAATGACAATATCACTCGAAAATCCTTGAGACATAAACGCTCTTCATTTAAATTGCGTCATTAAGTTATTTTATTGTTTTTTACCGAAATTTTGCATTATTTTTCTGTTGCTACTACGATCGGCTTATGATCGGGACCTTTTCCTTTATTTTTATATATTTTCATTTATTTAAAAAAAAGGCCTAATTTTGGTGTTAATTAATCATGGTGGACATTAGTTGGTGCAACAAGATTAGTAGCAATATTTTTCAAACCACCATGTAGTGCATTGTTGACTTGGAATAATGGTTGCAATCGAGCCTATAATAATCGCCCCTGCAGATGTAAAATGAGACGAAAATCATCGATAATAACTCGACATATTGTATTCAAGCATATTGGCATATTTCTATTCAAAAGCTTGAAAGTTCAAACTCTTATTGTACGATGTTGTTCCGATTATTCTAGTCCGCTAACCGAACTGTAAAAGTCGTTGTATCTTAGAGACGAACGCGAGGAACCGTACGCACTTCGATATACGGGCGTATTTTGTCTTTGGAGATGAATATAATTGGAGCTTCGACTTTAGCCATAAAGCGTGTACACTAATTCTAGCCATTTTTAGGAAACGAGTAAATCATACACTATTTTACCTAACAAAATTATCTTTCCGGATATTTAATTTGAAGATACAAAACTTGTATGTTATTTCTTTATCCGTTCATATAACCATGGCTAGTAAGAAAGATATGTTGGGTATACGGTGTAAGTGTGAAAATGTGAGAGACATTGACAAATAAATTGGAGGAATTAAATATTAACTCACTAAAAATATAGTCTCAAAGATACAATTTTCTAGACATATGTTGCTCTCTCTCACTCGAGTAGCCTTAATCGGCTTTACTTTTTCATGTGATCGCTCACGATTGCTTTACATCGTGTCTTTGCTCACTTGATCCTCTTGGGATTGCCCTCTTTTGATCCCTCTCGGGATGTCTTTGATCCCAATTTGGGATACCCTTAAATGTTGCACATAATGCCTATTTATAGGTCTAATTTTAACGTGTTGGGTGATACATCGAGGATTTGCATGGAGAGAATGAGCCTCACATGTCCGTGCGGATGAGGGCCTCAAAGGTTCGAATGTCAATCCCGATAGGACTATGGTTCTTTATCAACTACCGAGAATGGAATTCGGTTATTGTTCAAGAGAACACGATGATCGCACCAAATTTAGATGAAAAGAGTCAAGCGGATCTACAGTTCCATGGATGTTGTATCTAGAAATCATCCGCTTAATGATTATGTTCTTAGCTCTAACGATCGATCGAGGAGGAAGCAATGATCGCAACAACACGGAAGGCGTTGGTCTCATATGTTTGATGAAAGAACAAGACAAATCGAAAGATTTAAAGACCAAGCTAGGCAACTCCTTAACTATTCCACTTGTTAATTCACTCATGTGCACCCTCGGAAAGCTATGAAGGCTCGGGAAATTGCGGCTCGAGGATCCCGGACCGACTTTCCACTACATCGACCATCAAGACGATACTCGAGCACATACAAAAATACAAATGACAATATCACTCGAAAATCGTTGAGACATAAACGCCCTTCATTTAAATTGCGTCATTAAGTTGTTTTATTGTTTTTTATCGAAATTTTGCATTGTTTTTACGTTGCTACCGACGCTTATGATCGGGACATTTTCCTTTATTTTTATATATTTTCATTTATTTAAAAAAAGGCCTAATTTTTTGGTGTTAATTAATCATGGTGGACATTAGTTGGTGCAACAAGATTAGTAGGCAATATTTTTCAAACCACCATGTAGTGCATTGTTGATTTGGATAATGGTTGCAACGAGGCCTATAATAATCGACCCTGCGGATGAAATACGAGGCGAAAATCATCGGATAATAACTTTGTCATATTGCATTCAAGCATATTGACATATTTCCATTCAAAAGCTTGAAAGTTCAAACTCATGTTGTTCGTTGTTGTTTCGGTTTTGCTAGTCCGCTAACCCAAGACTACTACAAAAAAGCCGATGGACACCGATTTTAAACCGGGTGTCTATTATTAAACCAACCGGTGTTAGAGAGCCTGGTGTTAAAAGATCGAACTTTTTGACAGGTTTATAAGTAGGTGTCTTTTTTTTGAAAGACATCGGGTTTAAACCGGTGTCTATTAGTAAACCAACGGTGTTAAAACAATGGTGTTCAAAGTCTAAACTTTTTGCCCGATTTAAAACCGGTGTCTTTTCCTTGAAAGACACCGGTTTTAAACCTGTCTTAGAGAAACAATATCCGCTTTCAATGGCCCCGATGTTAAAAGTTTATATATTTGACACGATTTTAAACAAGTGTCTTTTGATGAATAGACACCGCATCAAAATCGATGTCTTAATGTTTTTAGAATTGGTTTTAAAAGAATTGTTTATTTACACAAAAACACAGGTCCAAAGTCGCAAAAAAAAACCATATAAATAAACAATTCATTATGAACTCCAATTCTAGCAACCATCATAAGTTCATTACCAAATAAACATGAAATCCATTAATACTAAAGTCACCTCCAAATGCCAAAATCCAACAAAAAGTACAAGTAGCAAAGTTTTCTTTCGATAAAACAACTATAAATTCATAGTCCAATTTTATCAACCAACAAAAAAACTATATAATTTAACTAAAGGTAACAAAATCCAGATGATCAACATAGCTCATGTCATTCAAGCTTTCAAAAATGCTCAAGCTTCTCCTACTCAACATTTAACCTTTGTTTCTCGTCACGAAGCTCATTCTTCTCAGTCTACAAACATACAGACAGAGTTGAATGATTTAGCCATTAATGAACCATCCCACGAAGAAATTACCCATTGGCACCTCAGCCCATAGAAAGATACACCACTTGAACTGATAGGCAGAGCATGCAAATAAAACAAATCAAATTAATTACAAGGAAGAATACCTTGGGTCATGCAAATACTAAATTTTAAAAGATTGGTAAGAAACGAAGGCCATCAGCAAATACCTATTTTTCCCCTGCCACTAATCCACTCCAAAGGCCCTCCCCTTTTAGTGTCATTATTTGGTGTAACTTCTCATCATACTCAAACACGCTGAAAATCAAAGGGGATTGGAAGTACACAAAATATTCTGTGAATCAAGCCTGCAATCATACAATTTCACTAGGGATCATACGGTGGTGCATGAAACACAGTGCTTGCTCAAAATATAGGCCTCAAAGAAGAGAAAGGCAATAGAATTTGGAAGCGATTACCTGAATGATAAGAGTCACTATCAATAATGACTCACTGGCCTTGAATTGAAGAAAATGCATCAATCGCTCACTGGCTGCCATTGATCCTACAAATAACAGCATACAGAAGTTATCAATATGCATTTTTGTTGTAGTGAGTCATGAATTTTGAATATCTTTTGGTCAAGGAACAAAGAGAAGGCAATATATATTGATGTAGACTTGTAGTTACCAACCCATTATCATTGCAATAAGTAGTCAATAAGTCGCTTTCAACATATTTAGCGACCTCGTAATCTCAGCACATTTCACAGATCTAATACATCTACACTTTAATTAAGTTTTCTCATTAGTATTTATGCAAATACTGCACCAGTTATCAGCTCCTATGATACAGTAGTCATTTGGTCAGAGCAAGACATTGTAGTAGCATTTCCAGTAAATGAACTATTATGAATTTACAAAACCATTATAAACATAATTACAATTCAAAAATTCAGTATGCCATTGACCATGTTCAAATCTTCGTGGCAATCTACTCAATTATCATTTGTGTCCTTCAAATAGTTAGTAGACAACATTATGTGATAAAAGCTGTGAACTGAAACAATTGCAGTAACACTGTAACAATATGATAATTTAACAAAATGGCCGGTTTGCCAATTCGAAACTTCATAGAGAAACCAAGACACATATGCACACATAGCCAAAGAGCAGATCATTGATGGAAAAAGGAAAAGTTCACAATCAGTAGCTTTCATAATTACCATCGTTTATCACAACAGACCATTACCACTCTACACATGTTATTAACTGAAATGCAACAAGAAAGACCATGATTACCTTATAACTAACCATACCTTTTACACCAAACCATATAATTCAATCCATCAAAGATAAACTTGTCACCTTCTATGCCAAGATTAAGTATAATCTAGAGGACAAAATGATGGACCACTATACATTCTACACAATTAAAACTTCAAAATCGCACTAATTAAACCCAATGACATCACATTCTGATCCCATCAAGTACAGACTCAGAATTCCAAAACCAATAAGAACCCTCTAAACGGAGCAATTAAAGGCATTGCAATGAGTATTTACCCCATCAACAATATGAGGATGTCCACCTTGAGGATTAACAGCACTATATTGGTTTGTTCCTGGTCCACCTGAAGGCGTTCTCACAACATCTTCAATGTCTTTTATAATTAGTCCAAAGCCCAAAAACGTCCACAAATGTCAAGCAGAATTTCCAAACCTGAAACAGGGCAATCTTCAATATGGTGTATTATTCTTTTCAAACACTTGAAAATGTATATTGTGTGCATGCTTGTATTTCTCCATGTACATGTAGGGCATAACAAGCTTTCGTGTTATTACGTCTTAGATCGATGCACAAGTTAAATTAACCAACAGGGTTACCGCAACCCAAACATAAAAATTGTTGCTTGAATTTTTCAATCATGAACCCATTAAGCCCAAAAACATACAAAATTTACTTGGCAGATTAGTAGCTAGGGACAACTCCCCGGATTTTTCGGGTATCAGGCCTATTATAAGAAGACCTTACTTTCAGTGAGTTCAACTTTTACCAGATAAGTACCTAGAAGCATTTGAAAGTCAGCTCGTTCTCACCCAGTGAATCACCAGTGGATGAAAGAAGCTTGACTCGCTCCTTCGATAGCTGTGTGGACGAGCTATCCGACGATCCAGACGACTACTTATCGTCCGAGATCGCCATTTTCAAACTCGGAATATAGTCCTGCAGCATATTCGCCACCTCTTTAAACCGCCTGAGATACAGCAAACACCGCGCCTTCATCTCTAGCGCCACCTCCATCCGCGGCGCCATCGAAAGCGCCGCCTCTAAAATCCCCAACGCCGCCAACACCTCGCTATGCTCTTTCATCGCAATCAACATTTTAGCTTCCCTCACACATCTCTCCACCATCTGCAAATACATTTCGAACAATTAATTAATCAGTTCACCCACCACCATTAAGCAGCAAAAAAAAAAATATAGAAGCAAATGAAATGAGAGTAGTACCTTTTTATTGGTGAGCCACCAGTGTTTCTTCTCTCCGCCGGAGTGGTCGCAAGTCCCATATCGAAAACCGCACATCCCGCCCGACCAAGCCCTGCAAAAACTGCCGCGCTCAAAACCGCTCCGGAAATCCTCGGAACGAAACCCTAACCGCCGCCGCACCTCCTCCTCCTCTTTCTCTCTCCAATCCACTAACCACCCACTCCCCAAAGCTCTCCCCTATCGCCTCCACAGCCGGCGGCGTCAGATCCACCTGCCGCCCTTTCTCGCCGTCCAGCGCCACCCCCCGCACGTCGGACCCGTTTTGAAGCCACCTAATCCTGTCCATTTCTTCGTCCACCACCGCCTCATTGTAGCTCGCGGTCGTGGAGGAACACTCTAATACTCGAATTGGGAAATTAATCGAAGAAATCGATGGGAATTTTATGCGATTTTTGTTTCGGCGAAATGGTTTGGTTTTGAGAAATGATTTTGTTTTGGAGGAAATATTGTTATTTATATGGTTTAAGGATTGGGTGGCGCTATTGGCAACCCCCAAATTTGATGAGGGAGAGCGCTATTCACACCCCTAAAATCTCTTAATACACCTATCCTCTTAATACACTCCCACTCTTTTTTCAAAATTTAACTTTAACTTGTTTACTTCATACACCCCTAATATTCTCCAATTTACCCTTCTTCAATTAAACCCCATCTCTCTCCTAATTTTGTGGATGTCTTGCCAAAGGTCATTGCTTTCTACATTATTATTTATTTCGCAGGATTTCTCTCGACCATTTTGGAGTCATTCCTATTTATATTCTATGAATTGATCGATTTTTCTATGTCTCATTTTTGTCGAAAGCTTGATGAATGGAATTAATTGATTTCTCATTTTTAGAGTAATTACTGGTTCTGAGAATGGAATGATCAGGTGAGAGTTTTTTGTGCAAAACAAGACTTGTTCCTTCCAATTAAGTGATTAACTCATGACTCAACTTTTAGAATTAATATAACAAGATAAAAATAGTTGGAATGCGTGATAACCCAAATTTGAAACAACTCTTACAAATCTAAAGTTTCAATAAAGGGTCAACCTTGTTTGATATAAATTTTTCATGCTATGAATTCACAAAAGAGATATAACTATATCTCTGTGTCTTTTTATTTACAGACGAGAGAAGAAGACAATGTGGGTAGGGGTGGGCAACATGATTATAAGGTTTTAAAAAATTGGGTGTATTTTGAGATTTGGTAGATATTAAGGGCATTTTAATATTTTCAGTTGATAACTATAATAAAAAATAGGGGTGTATTGATAGGTTTTGGGGGTGTTAATAACGCTCCCTTTGATGAAAGACACCTACTTTCTAATATTTCAAAATGTCATTAAGTTAAAAGACTATAATACCCTTACTAAAAGCCAAGTTCTAAATACACCCCAATCTCTAAGTACACCCACATCATTCATTACACTAAAATCTACTAAAACACACCCACCCACATCCTTCAACTACATTCTTTCTTCTTCTTCTTTCTTGAGAAAGTCAAAAACCTTGTTCTTATAAACCCTAGTTTTTCGACACCAACACAATGACTTAAATGGACAAAAAGATTTGATTCCTCCAAATATTGTAAGTATCTTCTTGGTTTTATTTCAAAATTATGTAATTTATCCACTTTTACCGTTCGATATTTCTTTGCACTATTATTGTTTTCCGCCGATTGGCACAATCACAGAACGGCACGATCATCACTTAGATCGTGCCACATGGCAATATGGCACGATCACATGTTTAATGATCGTGCCATATCGCGCCATATTGCCATGTGACACGATCGAAGGTGGAACGATCATGGTATCCATCGTGCCATTTTGACTATTTTTGGGCTTGTTGATTTTGTTTTAATAGGGTATGGCCTCGTTGCCTACGGAAAATAGTGTTGTTTGTCCTCCCAAGAATGATGAGAATGTTGAAGAGCGATTACACACACGTATTCACGACGAGTTATTTATTTTCGGGATAAATTATTTGATTGGGTGCGTGGGAGAGGACATGAGCACGACATGGTAATTGTAATAAGTAGGTCGGATAGTGGTCAAGGACATTTTGTTTGGCCTACAAAATAAGTTTCAAGATAATAAGTCCACCATACGGACTATCAATGCCCGTATGAAGAATAGAGTTGTCGAGCATGAGGGTCGATCTCAAATGCAACAACTTATGCATAAATTGAAGGAGCATGGATATTTCTATCATCATAGACGTTGCGAGACGAGTAACACCGTGAAGGATATATTCTTTGCTCACCTACAAGCGTTGAGTTGTTGCGTGCTTTTCCGAGTGTCATTTTTATGGATTGCACGTACAAAACTAATAGGTACAAGTTACCTTTGTTGGAGATTGTTGGTGTGACGTTGACACATATGACATTTTGTATTGCGATTTGCTTATATGGAGTACGAGGGGAAGATAATTACATATGGGCTTGCTCGATCTTAAAATCATTGATGGACCCATCTTCTCCGCCAACCGTGATTATTGCGATAGAGAATTGGCTCTAATGAATGCAATAGAGACGACATTTCCCACGCCGAGATATTTTCTCTTCGGTGGCACATTAGTAGGAACATTTTGGCAAACCGCAAAAAATATTGGCCACGAAAGAGAAGTGGGAATCTTTTAACCTCTATTGTAATTTATTGGTCATCGCAGAGCATCGAGCAATCATTTAATGACTTAATTCGAGATTGCGATCGCTTAATTTTGTGATTATCCTGGCTGCAGTACAATATGTAATGGAGCAAATGGATGGGGCGTATAAAGAAAGATTTTTGTGTCCGCTTGGGCCGAATAATGTCATGCATTTCGATAACACCACAACAAATAGGTAATTCACTTTATTGTGCTCATCATTGCGTTTATGTTATATCATATACAATCCTAAAAATTAATATAATATTGTTTGAAAAATCATTATAGGGCGGAGAGTCATCATGCAGCATTGAAAAGACAGCTTGCGTCTAGTCAGGGTAATTTCGAGACATGTTGTGAACAGATTCACACCCTTCTCGAGACATCACACAATGCAATCAAACATTCTTTTGAGAAGAGCAAAAATGTAGTCTTACATAAATACAAATCGGTTGTATTCATGTCACTACGAGGTATGGTGTCCATACATGCATTGAATTTGATCTATACTGAATTGCATCATGTAGCCGAGGGTAGCGTAGACCCTTTGTTGTGTGGTTGTGTATTGAGAAGGACATGCGGACTCCATGTGCTCATGAGCTTTCTGAATATGTGAGATTGGATAAGCCAATTCCAATTGATCAAGTGGCTTCATTTTGGCAAAAATTAGATATATTACCGACTAGCAAAGACTTAAATCGAGTTGGGCCCAAAATGAGTCTCGATGGACTCGGTGTTTGGTGATCTTTTCACCGAGATATGAACAAGCACCTGAATCGAGAGAGGTTGTTAATTTTGAAAAGAGTTATGGAGATTACGAATCCAAGAACAACCTCACTAATTGAGCCTGAAGTACAGCTTCGCACACGTGGCCGTCCTAAGTCCGTAAAGGTTAAACAATCCAAATCAACCAAACGTGACCCGAGTAAGTTCGAATATGTCGAGTCTATTAAAGATAGTTGTTCACCATGTGAAGAAGTAATCTTTAATGTTGGTCCATCGAATCAACCTATGTTCTCTCCGATGCCGAGGCAAAAGCTACCGGTAAATATCGTCTCTTTTATTTGTGCATGTACATATGATATATTTGTGGATGGACCAATTGAATATGTTACATACTTTCAATCATTTAATGCAGGACCCGCCTAATATATGGCACGATAGGAAATATCATGATCGTGTCAAACTTTATTGATCGTTCCACATAAGGCACGATCGATAAAAATGGCGATCGTGCCTCATTGACAAGCAGACTCAAAGATGCGACCCCATATTCACTTATACGGAGAGTTAATCAACAACCAATTCATCTAAATCATTCCCAAATCATACCTAGTTATTCAAGTTAAACCAAAACATATTAAATAAAAACTAAATATACAAAATATATACAATTCCAACTAAATACCCACAATATACACAATTCCAACTAAATACCCAAAATCTACACAATATAATCAAGGGGAGGGGTCCAAGTCGATGCATCGGTGCTAAATTTATACATCGTAAATGCTACATGCCGACGATAGGTTGTTTTTATATGCTCCTTTGTGTTAAGCGCACGGTCAAATACATTTATAAGAAAACTCTCCACTATCATGTTGTTCGTAATTCTTCATTTGGACCAACAACCTTGATACCCAACAATTCTCACGAGGTGTCAACTCAGGATGCTCTTGGTAGAAACCGCTTTGCCGTAGCAAAACTGGAATAATACGTGCAAACGGATAGAGAGTCGCGCGCCGTTCAAGACTAACCTCAAGCGGTAGCTTGTGGATGTTGGAGTCATAAATCCAAATCTTGTTTTCCTTCGGCGCTATCCTCACCACAATCCAATGACTGCTGATGTTGTGGATAAAAACAACCTGCAAAAAATCGATTAGAAATTAGGGAGTATGAACAAAACAATAATTAGTTAATTAATTTATACCGAAAAGAGATAGTTCTTACGTGGTCCAACGAACTCCATGGCGCACCCTACCCCAAAGAGGCCGTTCACCATGGACGTACTCCACCAACGGCGCCAGAAGGTCAGCTAGTATGACCTCTGGCGCGGTCCCGTCAAACTCTATATGCAGTGGGTTCTTTCCATGTAGATCGGTCCATACTTTGAGTAGATCAAGCTGCATAATGAAACTGAACGCAGTACTTCCCCCAGAAAGACTCCAATCGATCAACGTGATCAACCAAAGTCCACCACGAATCCTCAATGATTGTGGACCTTAGATCCCATGCGAATAGCAAATAATATGCAACCAACAACTTCGCCACCTTCAACTCATGGAAGGATCATCACGTAATGCACCTTTGTAAAATGCAATAGTAGATCCTCCATGGACACCTTAACACCACGGTAGTATCTATCATACAACCCATTGGGAGGCGGCACGTGGTTGGTGTTCGGATCAAATATAGTGCGGGCAAATGATAGCCCAGTAATCAAAGCGTACTCATATTTGGAGAACCGAATCAAACGGTTTCCAATCCGAAACCAAAATTCGTCCCTCGCGCCTTTCTTAACAACCTCCTTCGCAATAACGGCATGAAGGGCGACATTACAACTAACCGCACGGTTGTCCATCCGCAATACAAAACCAAAACAGGACTTCCAAAACTCTTCGTACACAAAATCCCCGCAATCATGCAACTCGATTTCTAAGGCACGATAGTGGCACGATCGATGAATAAAGCCATTGTGCCACAAAGGCACGATAGTGGACGATCGATGAATAATCTACCGCGGCCTAAGTGGCACGATGGTGGCACGATCGATGAATAAGCCATCGTGTCTAAGTGGCACGATCGTTCAATCAATCGTGCCACCTAGGGCTTCATCGACCGTGCCATTTCGTCTTCTTCAAAGTTCCACATTTCAAATTTCAGTCCAAATGGCGCCATAACTACACCCATCTCCAACCCATACCCATACAACTAAATAGCACACCCAAACTACAAAAATGCAAGTTATTTTAAGGAAAAGTGGAGTTATAAAAATACTTCATCATCTTCTTTGCGAGCCGGTGCTGGGGCCTGGGCCGGTGCCGGTGTCTCGTCTCGGCCTGTTGTGGATGGTGGTGCACCATCGACGAAGTCGTCATCATCAACGGGAAGAACCATCCTTCTTCTCCGGTATGTTTGGATTTCATTAACCATTGTCGTCGATTAGGAATATAACAGTTTGAGAGGGTGGGTGTATTTTTGTTTCAAATTGAGAAAGTGGGAGAGGTGAGAGGTTGGAGGGTGTATTTTGGGGGAAAATAAGACTAAGGGTAAAATTGGAAAAAAGGGGGGTTAACTCATCAATTGGGTCATATTTGAAAAAATGGGGGGTGGGTGAACTTAGAAGGTGGGTGTACTCATCAAATTTGGGGGTGCCAATAGCACCACCCTTAAGGATTTAGGTGGTGTTGAAATTAAAAAGCCATGGGAGAGTTTTTTTTTTTTTTTTTTTTTGTGCTCGGAATGGGTTTGATTCGTTTGAAGATTTTTTGAAGAGATTATTTATGTTTTGAAAATGAACTCAATTAAGACTTTCACTTTGTGACCTAATTACTTAGGGGTTTAACAACTTAGGTTGTACAACCGGTGTCTAAAGATCTAGTGTTAAAAAATAAAGACACCGGTTCTATAACTGGTGTCAAAAAATCTGGTGTGTAATCTAAAATAATTTATATAAATAGATACCGATTTCGAAATCCAATGCCAAAACTGGTGTCTATTTGGTAATTTTATTTTACAATAGACACCGGTTCTAGGAAACCGGTGTTGTTTATCAAACGACAGCACTAGTTAGACACCAATTTCTTACAAAACCGGTGTTAAAAACGAAACGACACCAGTAAATTCATAAAACCGGTGTCTTTTTGGTGGTATCTATCACAGTTTTTTCTTGCGATCAAGGAATCACAAAGTCGTTGTATCTTAGAAACGAACGCTGGGAACCGTAAGCACTCGGTATACGGGCGTATTTTCTTCTTTGAGACTGAATATAATTGGGCCTCAACTTTAGCCATAAAGCCTATACACTTATTCTAGCCATTTTCCGAAAACAGAAACCATACACTATTTTACCTAACAATCGCAAGACGAAATATTCTAAATCTGTTGAAGACGATGGCATCAACTTCAATCTCGTTCACACCAATGGTTGCTGCTCCCGCTCACAGCGAAAAGCCACCCAAGTTCTCCTGGCGCCGACTTCAAATGTTGGAAAGTAAGATCCGCTTTATCTTACCACCCCTGGGGTTGTCCGATTTACGAAAGATGACCCCCTACCGCCGTTGGAGATGAAGAAGTTGACAACAACCGTAGAATCACTTTGTGGATGCTTGGCATAACATCGATTTTTTGTGTCGCGACTATGTGTTCAACGGGCTAGACGACACCCTCTACATTGTCTATAGCACTTTCAAGACGTCCAAGGAATTGTGGGATTCCTTGGAGAAGAAGTACAAGACGGAAGATGTCGGCACAAAGATATTTGTTGTCGGCAAATTTTTGGAGTACAAGATGGTTTACACCAAGACAGTTGATCGCCCGATTCAGAGATTCAAATCATACTTCACGACTTAGTGTCCTGCATGGATGAATTGGAATGAATCCTTTCAAGTGGGCTGCAATAATCGAAAAATTACCGCCATTGTGGAAGTATTTCAAAACTACCTCAAGCACAAAAGAAAAGAGATGGGGCTTGAGGATCGATTGTTTGGCTTTGGATCGAAGAAAAACCGAAATCGGATGTGAAATCCAGTAAGTCTGGAATGGAGGCTAAGGCCAATCTTGCTGAATCGAGCACTAGCAAGAAATGTAAGCACTCCGGGAAAGAAAAAAGAAAGGCCAAAAAGCTCAAGGGTAATTGTTACAACTGTGGCAAACCGAACCACATGGCAAAGGATTGCCGACACCCAAAATAAGGCAATCAAGGTGGCAACCAACAAGCCAATGTGACGGAGGACAAGTCAGTTCCAATCGACATGTCGGAGCTCGATCTCACCGCCGTTGTGTTTGAAGCCAATATGGTGATAACCCAAGGGAGTGGTGGCTAGATACTGGGGCTACTCGTCACATTTGTGCCGACAAGGAGATGTTCTTCTCCTACACTCCGATAAATGGAAGGAAGCTTTTTATGGGAAATTCTTCGACTTCCAATATCGTTGGGCTTGGGAAAGTGGTGCTCAAGATGACTTTCGGAAAGGAGCTTACGCTTGTAGATGTGCTGCATGTCCTGGACATCCGCAAGAATTTGGTTTTCGGTCCTTTGCTTAGTAAGGTCGGGTTTAGACTAGTGTTTGAGTCCGACAAGTTTGTAATGACCAAGAATGGCCAGTTTCTATGTAAAGGTTACCTTGATAAGGGCATGTTTAGGATGTCTGTTTTCCGCCAAGAGGCGAAGAATAAAAACGTTACTTCTGTTTACTTATTGGATTGTTCTAATTTATGGCATGATTGATTAGGACACGTAAACTTCAACACAATTAAAAGGTTAGTGAATCGGAATTAATACCTATGTTTAAAACCGATTCACAAGACAAATGCGGAATTTATGTTGAAGCAAAGTTATCCAAAGCACCGTTTCATTCGGTAACGAGAAGTACCAAACCACTTGAGTTAATTCATACAGATGTGTGTGATTTAAAACTTGTGCAAACTCAAGGTGGGAAAAAGTACTTCATAATGTTTATAGACGATTGCACAAGATATTGCTATATGTATCTTTTGAAAAGCAAAGATGAAGCTTTAGTAGCTTTTAAAACTTATAAGAATGAAGTTGAAAATCAGCTTAATTTGAAAATTAAGATGATTCAAGTGATAGAGGTGGAGAGTATGTTGTTTTGTTTGAAGAATTTTGCTCGGAGGCGGGTATAATTCATCAAACAAGCGCACCTTACTCACCTCAATCAAATGGTGTTGCATAACTCAAAAATCGTACTCTTAAGGAGATGATGAATGTGATGTTATTAAGTTCGCTTACCCCAAAACTTATGGGGAAGCCATACTTTCTCGCAAAACTACATTCTTAATAAGATCCCACATAAAGGTAAAAATGAAACTCCATATGAGTTATGTAAGGGACGTAAACCGTCATATAAATACCTCAAAGTGTGGGGGTGTTTGGCTAAAGTCAAAGTACCTTAGAAATAAGTTAGAATCGGTCGAAGACGATCGATTGTGCTTTCATTGGATATGCTAACAATAGTAGTGCATATCGCTTTTTAGTGCACAAGTCGAGCAATTCGTAATATAAATGAAAGTATGATCATTGAATCAAGGAATGTTGTATTCTTCGAGAATATCTTTCGAACAAAGAACGGAAAGAAGAAAGTTCGAGTAAACGAACTTATGAAACCGCAAGGTTACCTCAAAGTGATGTAGAAGAGGAACCAAGACGCAAAGATAAAAGGACAAAAGTAGCTAAGTTTTTGGTCTGATTTTCTAACTTATATGTTATAAAACAAACCTCGAACTATTCAAGAAGCATTATCTAGTCCAAGCTCCTCTCTCGGAAAGAAGCTATCAATAATGAGATAGATTCCATCATGAAAAATCACACTTGAGAGTTGGTTGATCTCCCACCGGGTTGCAAACCCTTGGGATGCAAGTGGATCCTTAAAAGAAAGTATAAAGCAGATGGATCTATTGTTAAATATAAAGCCCGTTTGGTAGCTAAAGGGTTTAGACAAAAGGAGCGATATGACTTATTTGATACATATTCTCTCATTCACGAGGATTACGTCCATTCGTGTTCTCATTACTATTGCAGCATTGCATAACCTTGAGATACATCAAATGGACGTTAAAACCGCTTCTTGAATGGTGAGCTTGAAGAAGAGATCTATATGGAATAACCCGAGGGGTACGTTGCACCCGGTCAAGAGCGAAAGGTGTGTAAACTTGTTAAGTCACTTTACGGACTAAAACAAGCACCTAAGCAATTGCACGAAAAGTTTGACTCGACTATGAAATCAAACGGTTTCAAGATCAACGAATGTGACAAGTATGTCTACATTAAAGGTATTACAAATGATTACGTCATAGTATGCCTTTATGTGGATGATATGTTGATTATGGGTAGTAGTCATGATTTAATAATGAATACTAGAACATGTTAAAGACGAACTTTGACATGAAGGATATGGGATTATCTGATGTTATATTAGGGATTAAAATCTCTAGAACTTCAGATGGAATTGTCTTGTCACAATCTCATTATGTCGAAAGCATACTTAGAACGTTTAATGCTTTCGATAGTCCTCCGGCTAAGACACTGTAGATCTAAGTCTACACTTGGCCAAGAATAGAGGCGAACCAGTTTCTCAGCTGGAATATGCAAGGGTAACTGGCAGTCTGATGTACTTAACGAATTGTACACGCCCCAACATTGCATATTGGTGAGTAAACTAAGTAGGTTCACAAGTAACCCGAGTACGGATCACTGGAAAGCCGTGACGAGGGTAATTAGATATTTAAAGTATACCATGAACTATGGAATACTTTATATGAGATATCCAGCAGTATTACAAGGATACTGTTATGCCAATTGGATATCAGACACAAAAGACTCCAAATCCACAAGTGGATTTGTTTTCACAATAGGTGGAGGAGCGGTGTCGTGGAAGTCTTCTAAGCAGACGTGCATAGCTCGATCCACTATGGAATCTGTGTTCATTGCTTTGGATAAAGCTGGAAAAGAAGCTGAATGGCTTAGAAACTTCTTAGAGGATATTCTTTGTTGGAATAAGCCCGTGCCTGCTCTTATGGTACATTGTGATAGTCAATCAGCAATTGGAAGGGCACAAAGCAGTATGTATAATGGTAAGTCTAGACATATACGTCGGAGACACAATACCATTAGACAGCTGATTTCAAATGGGGTTATTTCAGTTGACTACGTGAAGTCAAAGGAAACCCTTGCGGATCCGCTTACGAAAGGCATAAATCGAGATCAACTGTATAAACTGTTAAGGGGAATGGGTTTAAAATCCACAACTTAAAGAATGTTCATAGCGGTAACCCAACCTTGTGAATTGGCGATCCCAAGACCTTGGTTCAATGGGACAACTAAGTTATGAATGTTCAAACAACACTTGAAAATGTGTTAGCTCATTCTCGATACATCCAAGTGAATGTAAACCCTTTGAATGTGGTGAGGTTAAGTTTAAGACTTTTAATGATTCCTATACCGAAAGGTGGAGTATGTAAGGATACTCTTCAATAGGATATCACCTATATAAGTGAGAAGTAATGGCCGCTTCAAAGAAACACTTATGAATCTAAGATATGGTCCAGGGTATGAAATGGACACAACGTGAGAACAACAAGTGTTAGAGTTGTTATTGTGTAAGTATTGTTGTCTCGGTTTACGTAAACGATCGAGTAGTTCAAGACATCGCGTCACTAAGCGGCCGACAAGAACCGATAGTATTTTACTAAGGAAGGTTCAAAGCCACAAGCTACCTATCCTGATGCAATAACGATTCACAGAGACTTTCAAGTGAGTGGTTTCCCGATTCATGTGGGGGATTGTTGGAATTTGGTCTTTGAGAAATGGGTGTTGACCGATTTTGACCAAATAATTAAGTGGTTTCCATTAGTGAAAAATGGAATTAAATTATTTGTAAAAACTCTACTAAGAGAGTAGATGAGAATAGCATTTGGAATTTCTCAAAACCGATTCCGTGCTCCATCCCACATAGGAAATGAGGATAATTTGCACACTTAATATAGGGCACCCAAGTTTTTAAAGGGGTGAGGACCTATATGCTTGTGGGTTTGGTTCAAAGCACACACGCGCGCCGCCGCCGCCGCCGGATCGGCTCGGCTCGGCTCGCCCGTCCCGGCCCGTGCCTGGGTCCGGGTCGTGGGTCATGGGTCGCGGGCCTGGGCATGGGCTTGGGCTTCAAGGCCCTTATTCTTTTAGGACCAAAAACCTTTAAAATAAATGTTTAATTAATTTTTGTAATTAATTAAATGGATTTAATTAATTTTTGTAATTAATTAAATGGATTTCAACCTGGGAAAAGGTTCGAAGACGCGCAGGGGTGGACGCACGGCCCATGCGTCGGGTCGTGTGCCCTGCCGTACCTATGCGAGTCCACGCACGGGCTGGCGCACGGTCTCATGTGTAGGGTCGTGTGTCTGTCGAACCTTCGCGTCAACAGTATGGGCAGGCGCACGGCCCGTGCGTCAGGTCGTGCGCCAATGAACAAGTGCGTCTGTCTGAAAAATGTGTCTTTTTGAGCCAAAAGACGTGATCTTTCCATACAAGGCACCTGAGGCCTATAATAATCGACCCCATCTAATGAAAAATGAGACCAAAAGCATCGATAATAACTGTCATATTGCATTCAAGCATATTGGCATATTTCCCTTCGAAAGCTTGAAAGTTCAAACTCTTGTTGTTCGCCGTTGTTCAGGTTTTGCTAGTGCGCTAATCGGAATCGTAAAAGTCATTGATATCTTAGAGACGAATGCCGAACCATAAGCACTCTCGGTGATAGATATGGGCGTATTTCGTCTTGCGGAGATCGAATATAATTCAGGCCTCGACTTTAGCCATAAAGCCTATCCACTTATTCTAGCCATTTTAAAAACATAAACCATACACTATTTTACCTAACAAAATTATCGTTCCGGATATTTAATTTGAAGAAACAAAACTTGTATGTTATTTCTTTATCCGTTCATATAACCATGGCTAGTAAGAAAGATATGTTGGGTATACGGGTGTAAGTGTGAAAATGTGAGAGACATTGAGAAATAAATTGGAGGAATTAAATATTAACTCACTAAAAATATAGTCTCAAAGATACAATTTTCTAGACATATATTGCTCTATCTCACTCGAGTAGCCTAATTGGCTTTACTCTTTTCATGTGATCGCTCACAGATTGCTTTACACTGTGATGCTCACTTGATCCGTCTTGGGGATTGCCCTCTTTTGATCCCTCTCGGGATGTCTTTGATCCTAATTTGGGATACCCTTAAATGCTGCACATAATGCCTATTCATAGGCCTAATTTTAACGTGCTGGGTGATACATCGAGGATTTGCATGAAGAGAAAGAGCCCTCACATGTCCGTGCGTGCGGATGAGGGCCTCAAAGGTTCTAATGTCAATCCCGATAGGACTATGGTTCTTTATCAACCACCAGAATGGAGTTCGATTATTGTTCAAGAGAACACGATGACTGCACCAAATTTAGATGAAAAGAGTCAAGCGGATCTACACAGTGCCATGGATGTTGTATCTAGAAATCATCTGCTTAATGGTTATGTCCTTAGCTCTAACGATCAGTCAGAGGAAGCAATGACTTAAACAACACGGAAGCGTTGGTCTGATATGTTGGATGAAGAAGAACAAGACAAATCGGAAGCTTTAAAGACCAAGCTAGGCAACTCCTCAACTATTCCACTTGTTATTCACTCATGTGCTCCCTCAGAAGCTATGAAGGCTCTGGAAATTGCGGCTCGAGGATCATGGGCCGACTTTTCACTACATCAGACCATTAAGACAATACTCGAGCACGTACAAAAAATACAAATGATAATATCACCCGAAAATCCTTGAGACATAAACGTCCTTTATTTAAATTGCGTCATTAAATTATTTTATTGTTTTTTTCTTGAAATTTTGCATTGTTTTTTTTTCTTGCTACCGATCGGTTTATCATCGGACCTTTTCCTTTCTTTTTATATATTTTCATTTATTTAAAAAAACTTTAAATTTGGTGTTAATTAATCATGGTGGACATTAGTTGGTGCAACAAGATTAGAAGGCAATATTTTTCAAACCACCATGTAGTGCATTGTTGACTTGGAAAATGGTTGCACTGAAGCCTATAATAATCGACCCCTGCAGATGAAAACGACGAAAATCATCGGATAATAACCTATCATATTGCATTCAAGCATATTGGCATATTTCCATTCAAAAACTTGAAAGTTCAAACTCTTGTTGTTCGCTATTGTTAGAGTTATTCTAGTCGCTTAATCGAACTGTAAAAGTCGTTGTATCTTAGAGACGAATACCGGAATCATAATCACTCAAGATATGGGGCGTATGTCGTCTTGGAGACCGAATATAATTCAGGCCTCGACTTTAGCCATAAAGCTTATCACTTATTCTAGCCATTTTAGGAAAACAAAACCATACACTATTTTACCTAACAAAATTATCGTTCCGGATATTTAATTTGAAGATACAAAACTTGTATGTTATTTCTTTATCCGTTCATATAACCATGGCTAGTAAGAAAGATATGTTGGGTATATGGGTGTAAGTGTGAAAATGTGATAGACATTGAGAAATAAATTGGAGGAATTAAATTTTTACTCACCAAAAATATAGTCCGAAAGATACAATTTTGTAGACATATATTGCTCTCTCTCACTTGAGTAGCCTAATCGGGTTTACTCTTTTCATGTGATCGCTCACGATTGCTTTACACCGTAATGCTCACTTGATCCCTCTTGGGGATTGCCCTCTTTTGATCCCTCTCGGGATGTCTTTGATCCCAATTTGGGATACCCTTAAATGTTACACATAATGCCTATTTATAGCCTAATTTTAACGTGTTGGGTGATACATCGGAGGATTTGCATGAAGAGAATGAGCCCTCACATGTCCGTGTAGATGAGGGCCTCAAAGGTTCGAATGTCAATCCCGATAGGACTATGGTTCTTTGTCAACCACCGGAATGGAGTTCGGTTATTGTTTAAGAGAACACGATGACAAAGACCAAATTTAGATGAAAAGAGTCAAGCGGATCTACACAAAGGTGCCATGGATGTTGTATCTAGAAATCATTCGCATAATGATTATGTCCTTAGCTCTAACGATCATCGTCGAGGAAGCAATGACTACAACAACACGGAAACGTTGGTCCGATATGTTGGATGAAGAAGAACAAGATAAATCGGAAGCTTTCAAGACCAAGCTAGGCAACTCCTCAACTATTCCACTTGTTATTCACTCATGTGCTCCCTCGGAAGCTATGAAGGCTCGGGAAATTGTGGCTCGAGGATCCTGGGCCGACTTTCCACTACATCGACCATCAAGACAATACTCGAACACGTATAAAAATACAAATGACAATATCACTCGGAAATCCTTGAGACATAAACGCCCTTCATTTAAATTGCGTCATTAAGTTATTTTATTGTTTTTTTTCCCGAAATTTTGCATTGTTTTTCCGTTGCTACGATCGCTTATGATCGGGACCTTTTCCTTTCTTTTTATATACTTTCATTTATTTAAAAAAGGCCTAATTTTGGTGTTAATTAATCATGGTGGACATTAGTTGGTGCAACAAGATTAGAAGGCAATATATTTCAAACCACCATGTAGTGCATTGTTGACTTGGAATAATGGTTGCACCGAGGCCTATAATAATCGACCCCTACAGATGAAAAACGAGACAAAAATCATTAGATAATAACCTATCATATTGCATTCAAGCATATTGGCATATTTCCATTCAAAAGCTTGAAAGTTCAAACTCTTGTTGTTCGATGATGTTTAGGTTATTCTAGTGTTGCTAACCGAAATCGTAAAAGTTATTGTATCTTAGAGACGAACGCGAAACCGTAAGCACTCGGATACGGGCGTATTTCATCTTGTGGAGATTGAATATAATTCAGGCCTCGACTTTAGCCATAAAGCCTATACACTTATTCTAGCCATTTTCCGAAAAACAAAAACCATCCACTATTTTACCTATCAAAATTACCTTTCCGGATATTTAATTTGAAGATACAAAACTTGTATGTTATTTCTTTATCCGGTCATATAACCATGACTAGTAAGAAAGATATGTTGGGTATACGGTGTAAGTGTGAAAATGTGAGAGACAATGAGAAATAAATTGGAGGAATTAAATATTAACTCACTAAAAATATAGTCTCAAAGATACAATTGTGTATACATATATTTGCTCTCTCTCACTCGAGTAGCCTAATCGGCTTTACTCTTTTCATGTGATCGCTCACGATTGCTTTACACCGTGATGCTCACTTGATCCCTCTTGGGAATTGCCTCTTTTGATCCCTCTCGGGATGTCTTTGATCCCAATTTGGGATACTCTTAAATGTTGCACATAATGCCTATTTATAGGTCTAATTTTAACGTGTTGGGTGATACATCGGAGGATTTGCATGAAGAGAATGAGCCCTCACATGTCCCGTGCGGATGAGGGCCTCAAACGTTCGCATGTCAATCCCGATAGACTATGGTTCTTTATCAACCACCGAGTGAGTTCGGTTATTGTTCAAGAGAACACGATGATCGCACCAAATTTAGATGAAAAGAGTCAAGCGGATCTACACAAAGTGCCATGGATGTTGTATCTAGAAATCATCGCTTAATGATTATGTCCTTAGCTCTAACGAACAAATGAGGAAGCAATGATCGCAACAACATGGAATCATTGGTTTGATATGTTGGATGAAGAAAAACAAGACAAATCGGAGGCTTTAAAGACCAAGCTAGGCAACTCCTCAACTATTCCACTTGTTATTCACTCATGTGCTCCCTCAAAAACTATGAAGGCTCGAAATTGCGGCTCGAGGATCCTGGGCCGACTTTCCACTACATCGACCATCAAGACGATACTCGAACACATACAAAAATACAAATGACAATATCACTCGAAAATCCTTGAGACATAAACACCTTTCATTTAAATTGCGTCATTAAGTTGTTTACATTCTACCGATCGGATTATGATCGTGCCCTTTTCCTTTCTTTTTATATATTTTCATTTATTTAAAAAAAAAAGGCCTAATTTTGGTGTTAATTAATCATGGTGGACATTAGTTGGTGCAACAAGATTAGTAGGCAATATTTTTCAAACCACCATGTAGTGCATTGTTGACTTGGAATAATGGTTGCACCATTTTCCTTCGACGGTTGCATAAAGTTTTGGCGGTTTCTTTTGTCTAAGCCTTCACATGCATTACAAATTAATATTTTTAACACCCCCTCTTAAGTTGTAATCCGTACATAACATTGAAGTTGCTCCAATTTTGAATTGTTGAGAATATTCCTTTGCAACTAAGCTTGTTTTGTGCTTGGAAGTGTTGGTTCTTTTCCATGACCTCTTCTTCTTGTACCTCGTTGTGAATTCCTCCATAAATGAGGATCACCTTTTGTTTATCCTCCATTTTATTTTATAAAAAAAAATCTTCAAGGCTTTTTTCGATATTTTTATACCCGTAATCGGAAGAATAGATCGACCTACCCTTGGTGCATAAAGGACAAAAGTATTGCATCATTGATCGTGTTCTCTTTATGTTGTTTTTTTAGTCGCTTTTTTAGCGTTTCTTCCTCCTTCGGAGTATATGTGTTATACCCTCTCTTCAACGATATCCCAGAGTTCATGGGACACGACAACGTTCTCATTCGAGTAACATTCTTCAACAAAGATAGGAATACTTTGTTGGATAAATGTGAATGCAATTTTACTATTGTTAGTTGAAGCCTTTTTTTTTCTTTTAAATTGGAGGAGTTATCGGCCAAGGGGTGGCTCGATACCAAAATTGTTGGGTATACGGATGTAAGTATGAAAATGTGAGAGACATTGAGAAATAAATTGGAGGAATTAAATATTAACTTGCTAAAAATATAAGGGATAATTACAAAAAGTACACGATGTTTGACCTAATTATAAAAAAAATCCATTAACTTTAAAACTTACAAAAATACCCCCGAGGTTTGAAATATATTTCAAAATCCCCCTTCATATTTGTAAAATCATTGCAGATTACTTTTTATAAGTTTTAAAGTTAGTGGGTTTTTTTGTAATTAGGTCAAACCTAGGGGTACTTTTTGTAATTATCCGAAAATATAATTTAATAAGATACAATTTTCTAGACATATATTGCTCTCTCTCACTCTAGTAACCTAATTAATCGGCTTTACTCTTTTTCATGTAATCGCCACGATTGCTTTACACCGTGATGCTCACTTGATCTCTCGTTGGAGATTGCCTCTTTTGATCTCTCTCGGATGTCTTTGATCCCAATTTGGGATACCCTTAAATGTTGCACATAATGCCTTTTTATAGGCCTAATTTTGGTGTTAATTAATCATGGTAGACATTAGTTGGTGCAACAAGATTAGTGGGCAATATATTTCTAACCACCATGTAGTGCATTGTTGACTTGGAATAATGGTTGCACCACTTTCCTTGACGGTTGCATAAAGTTTTGGCCGGTTGCTTTTGTCAAAGCCTTCACATGGATTACAAATTAATATTTTTAACAAGATATGGCTTGCACTTGTTTGGCATGTGTTTCAAATTAGATTTATTAAAATAATTATACTACTCCATAACTAAAATTAGTATTTTTATAAATAAGGTATATATATTAGTTATAATTAAAATTAACAAAAAAATCTATATGAATTTTCAATATTTGTAACTAGTAAGAAGCAAGTGGTTGGGATGACAATGTGGCGGGTTTTACTCACCCCGTCGAGACGGGTCTAGACCAAGTTAAACGGGTCCTAGGCAGGTCCCAGGTCCAAACCTTCACAACCCGCCTGGGTCTATCCCTAGTACGTTAAATGTTTTCTTAAATTAATTTTTATTTGTCCCCAAAACCTTATTGCAGTTGGAATATTTCAACACAGGCTTTCATGTTATTGAGTTACTTGTGCTTTAATTAATGCTTGGGCCATGTAGTTGACAGTTGACTACTAATACATATTGTAATGTTGTGGAAGTGTTTTATGTTTATAATATATTGCACTTGCTTTTATTTTTTACCAGTAATTCTCACTCTCAAATTGGGCCCAACACTATTGGATTTGCTTTTGAAATTTGGTCACAAATTACATTGAGTAAATTGCAGAATTGAACTGAAGCTAGTGCTGGCGGGTCAAGCGGGTCTTGAAGTGGGGTGGGGCGGGTCCCAGATCCTGTTTTTCATTGGTGGACGGGTCCCTAGTTTTAGCCAAACCGCCGCCGTTGCCATCCCTACATGTGGTTTGCACGTCTTTTTCGTATGTGTATTAAAATAATTATACTACTTCATAACAAAATTTTGGAACGTATTTTTATAATTAAAGAAATATAAGTTATATACTTAACTAATTAAAACTTAAAAAATCTCTAAATAAATATCCAATATTTATAACTAGTACAAATTAAATCACGTTTTTTGCTCATTTTTTGCACGTGATTCAAATTAGGTTTATTAAAATAATTATACTACTCCATAACTAAAATTTAGAAGGTATTTTCATAAATAAAGGAATATTAGTTATATACTTAACTATTTAAGATTAAAAAAATCTAAATAGATTTTAAATATTAATAGTTAGTACTAAGCACGTTTATTGCACATTTTTTGCACGTGATTCAATTTAGATTTATTAAAATAATTAATTAATTATATTACTCAATAACTAAACTTTAGAAGGTATTTTCATAAATAAAGGAATATTAGTTATATACTTAACTAATTAAAATAAAAAAAATTCTCTAAATAGATTTTCAATATTTATCACTATTTAAGTATATTTATGCTCTCCTTTTTATACTTAACTAGCACCACGGATCCACTAGAAAAAAATTCCGACGGAGCTGGTCATATAAATCCAGTAAAAGTTGCCGATCCTGGTCTAGTATACGAGACATTCATAGAGGATTATATCGATTTGTTGTGCAGTTTAGGATACGATACTCCAATATTGCTTGCAGCATGCAACTGAGAAAATCCAGGGTGCAACACTTGTAATTGTTTTCTTGTACCCACCGTTCCATGAAAGGCGCCAATTGAAATGGGATCATTTGTCAATTCATTAGCCGTGTCTCCTCCAATGGAGATCGAAATGATGTCGACCCCATCTGCTATGGCATCGTCAAATGCAGTGTGACATGCTTTGTATCATAGAAATTAGTGCTTTTCACAATGTTTCCTGTTGCTATAGATGCAGTGTGACTCCCATGGCCTATCGTATCTCTGGCAGAATCATCCTCCATGTTATAGTAACGAGCCCCTATTAGTTTGCTGGAATCCATTGTCCGTGAAACTTTCAGATTTCGGTGTCAATGACACCGATAATTATGTCGCTCTCGATCGTCGGATTTCGGTCAACAATATCTAACCTATCGGAAATCCCATAAAATCCCAGGATCTTGTAGTTTGTGGTTGAAAAGTTTGACAAGGGAAAACCGATACTACTTCTTCATGACCTGATCAATGGCATTAATTAATTCAGAGAATTAAAAATACTTGTACATTATTATTTGTTATTTTTTTTTTGGACACAGAAGATTCTACAACTGTTTAGTTAATTTATATATAGGATGGCAAAACAAAATTAGTTTGAACTTGATGGGAAAATAAAAAATAAATTAAAAAAAAATATTACGTACTTGCCAACTTTTCCTTCTCTTCATCTGTCACATAGGCTGCAAATCCATTGAAACTCTTCGTATAACTTCGGACCAAAGATTGGCTCACAAACCTTTCCGACATCATCATTGATGTACATGCATATTGTTAATTTGCTTGAATATATATGTATGCATAAAAAAATCTATTAACCACGTAATATGCTACCTGTTATCGACAACTTTTTGGAGTATGTTAAAATGGTATGTCGAAGGTAGTTGATCACTTTCAGCTTCAGCAAGATTTCCTATGTATACTATATGCACCTACTTAGACAAAATTCAAAGGAATATAATCAGCATGTCAGTTAGATCAAATTAGCAATATATATTATCGATCAAATTTATAAGCATATCACATATCGTATCAAAATAGAAGTTTAACCATGCATGTGATAATTGTTTGTATTAACAACAGCAGCTCAAGATTATAAAAGCGCATGATCACAAACTCATTTGAATACGTAAAATTATAATTACGAAGTTTCAAATAAAATAGACAATAGTGACTTACCTTTCTTTCTTGGTCAGAAATATGAATAATACAGGTTGTCAGAGCCACGGCACCAGGGCCCGCCCTGAGGGTAGTCCCCGAGGGCGATCGCCTAGGGCCCCCTGTTTTGAGGGGCCCCGATTTTACAAAGGCCTTTATATATGTATACATGTTTTATTAAAAAAAATTATATAAGGGCCCCAAAAAATTAAAAAATATCAAATGGCAAAAATTAAAAAATACCAAATGACCATTTTCTTTAATATGCCAATATAAGGGGGCAATGTTATGATAATGGCTCCAATATGAAAGGAAAAAATCAAGGTATGCAAAAGAGATTGATTGAAATAAATCCAAGAGCATTTTATATGTCATGTGCCTGTCATTCTCTTAATTTAACAATTTGTGATATGGCAAATTCTTGTATTAAAGCTGTGTCATTTTTGGAGTTCTGCATGCAACTTATTTAAACTTTATTTGCTAGTTCTACGAAAAGATGGAATGTTTTACAAGATCATGTTTATCAACAACAAGATGGGAAAGTCATGTTAATAGTATCATAGCTATAATAACTCAACCTAATTTATAATGAGATAAGAGAAGCTTTATTTGAATTATCAAGAGTCAGTGAAGATGCCAAAACTAGGAGTGAGGTTGAATCTTTAGCAACACATGAACTCATGAATTTTGAATTTCTGCTATATGGTATAATATTTTGAAAAAAATTGAATTGGTTAACAAAAAAATACAATCTAAAGATATGCAAATTAACGTTGCAATAAATAATTTAAATGAATTGATTTCTTATTTTGAGAAATATAGGGAAGAAGCTTTCCAATGCTATGACATCAAAGAAAAGAGATTGCATCTAGGATGGATATTGATCCCGATTTTCCTAATTAAAAAATGTACAACTCATAGGAAGAAACAATTTGAGGAAATCTTGATTAAAACGTGCATCAGCAGAGAGAAGTTTTTCAAAACTAAAATTGATAAAATCACACATGCGTTCAACTATGTCTCAAAAAAGATTAAATGTGTTAGCAATTTTATGTATTGAAAATAAGGTATTGAAAAATCTTGATTTTGATGATCATATTGATGATTTTGCTTCTTAGAATGCTAGAAGATCAAAAAAAAATAATGATTATTTTACTTTTTTTGGTCTTAATTTGTAGGTGTTGCATTTGTTAAAAATTCTAGATGTTGAAAAAGATGTTTATTGTTGGAGCTTGGAGTTTTTATTGTATTTTTTTATAGGGGCTCCTTTTTTTCTTATCGCCTATGGCCCCCGAAATGTCAGGGTCGGCCCTGCACGGCACAAAGAACGAACAAGATTAAAACTTTAAAAGTATGAACTCCAGCCATGGTTGAATGTAATGTGATCACCTTGGCCAGATAGTTTAATGAAAACAAAATGAATTCTATGCCCCATATTTATAATGTCATCAGCTGGTTATGAACACTATATGCCCCATGTATTCTCACCTCTTTTTAAAAATTAGTAATACGCACGTGCATTGCACGTGATTCATATAACTTTTCAAACATTATTTACTAATATTATTAATATTAAAGGTATATTATAAATAAATAATAAAAATCAAACAAATAACTAATTAAAACAAAAAATGCTAGTTACTTAAAATATTTTATTATATAGATAATTTTGAATGATTAAATTCCTTTTAGAAGAACTACGTGCTAGATATTTGAAAACTTTGATAGTAATATAATTAAATAATTTTATAGTTATGATTACATTAAGAGTAAGTTTCTTGTGAGACCGTCTCACTGATTTAAATTCATGAGACGGATCCAACTCATTTTACAAATCAAAGCAAGTTAGATTCAAACTCAAATGGATTACCTAATATGGGTCATGAGACCATCTCATATGAATTTTTGTCTTACATTAATCATTCTCTTGTCCGATTTTTATGGTTGGAAAAGTTTTTTCGTATTTGATTTTGTGAATTTTCTTTATGGTTGACTTATAGATGGTCAAATCGAGTACTTTTATTTTCTAAAAATTGATAAAAATATTAAATTAATCAAACGCGTAAAATTAACTAAATTATTTTTTTCTTTATTAAAATTAAGCACAATATTGTGATACTTTAAATGTATGTTTGGGAACCAATTTCAAATGAACTTTTAAGTATAGAATTCTACTTAGCAAAAAACGTATTTGGTGGTTATATTTAAATAGACTATAAAATAAGTCATTTTTCCATTAGTCATTTTAGAAAAGTGCTAAGTTATGGCTTTTGAATTTCCTTTACTGCACTTCAGCTGGATAGACAATGAAAATGCATCTCCACCAATCATCTAACAAGACTCAAATACTTTTTTTTAAAAAAAAGTCCATATTGAACTCCATTTCATAGATGGACTTCTATTCCAAATGTACTCCCAAACTTGCACTTACTAATTACCGCTTAAATTCAAAGAACATATAAAAGATAATCTTATACATTTACTTGCTTCCCTTGCCCATTTTTCTCCTATTCCTCTCTCACTTTTCCCAATAAAGAAATATAATTGCAAATAGAAGTTGCAATACATAGTGCATATGTGGGAACACTTTTGTAATGAAAGTGCATTTATGAAATGGACTTTTTCATATGGACTTTTCAAAAAGTGTTTATGTGCAATGTAAAGTGTTTGGTAAAAGTACATTTTAAAACTCATTTTGTAAAAGTGGTAGAAAAGAAATCTCAAAGTCACATATTTGTACATCTCCAAAATAAACTTCTAGAACAAGTCACATTTCTGAAAGCCCATTTTTAAAATAATTACTAAACATACAATTTCATTTCATATCTCATTCGAATGAAAAAGAGGTAAAAGTTTTATCTTAACACATGAACTTGAGGTAATTCGATTTCATCTCTTTTGAGTTATCCCCCAACACCGTCAAAAAAAAATTGTATGTCAAAATAAAAGACTCTAACCTAATATATGGAAATAATAATCTGAAATTCCATTCAAGAGTCAAGTTTTAAAATAAGAATATTAAAGAATGACTAAAATTTTAGTTTTGGAAAAGAGGTAAAGTTTTATCGTAACACATGAAGTTGAGGTTATCCGAGTTCATCTCTTTTGAGTTATTCCCCCTCCCTTCCCCCCCACAAAAAAAAATTGTATATCAAAATAAAAGACTCTAAACTAATATATGATAACAATCTAAAATATCATTCAAAAGTCATGTTTTAAAATAAGAATATCAAAAAATGATTAACGTTTTAGTTTTGGAATTACATCAATTGGAAATATTATTTTTTTGAGGCCTGAATTTTGATGACTTTGTAAAAGTGTTGTTTAAAGTGAACCCAATTAGTGTTATTGTGACGATGCATATTAAATTGCAATCATTATATTTTATTTTTAAATTCCTTACAAATATTATAACATATATACTTTTTTAAACTTTAATTTCTTTTAAATTTTAATTGTGTTTTGTATTATTTTTCATTTTTCTTAAATAAATTCTACTATTGTTAACTTAAAATTAGAATACTTCAACAATATGACACAATATAACTATATAATTAATAATAGAGAAATCATTCGACTACATGGAGTACCAGTCGACATAGTATCCGACAGAGACCCGAGGTTTGTCTCCAGATTTTGGAAGTGCTTGCACGAGGAATTGGGTACCTCGCTAAGTTTCAAAGACAAAGAAGACATCCCCAAACCGATGGGGCCCGAGCGAACAATTCAAACTCTTGAAGATATGCTGCGAGCTTGCACATTGGATTTTCAAGGAAGTTGGGATTCGCACTTACCATTAGCCGAGTTCGCCTACAATAACAGCTTATCGTGCCACGATTGGGATGGCACCTACGAGGCATTATATGGGCGAAAATATAGATCCCCACTACATCGGGAGATTGATGACCAATGGACTCGAAAGAGAAACGAAAGTCGCCTCGATTCCAAAGGTCGACTTAGTTCAGAGGCCATGGAGAAGGTCAAGCGATCAAGGAACGGATTCGACATACCTCGGAGCCGCCAAAAGAGTTACGCGGACAAGAGAAGAAAGGATTTGGAATTTGAAGTCGGAGATGAAGTATTTCTCGGACTCTCACCACGGAAAAGATTGATCAATCCGAAGAAAGGGGCAAGTTGAGTCCTAGATATGTTGGACCTTACAAGATTTTACAAAGGATCGGGAAGTTAGCCTACCGACTCGAGTTACCAGCACCATATGCGGGAATGCACGATGTATTCCACGTGTCGAGATCAAGAAGTATCAACCAGATCCCGAGCATATCATCACCGAGATACTCCTCCTCTAATGGAAAATATATCCTACACCGAGAGGCCGATCCGGATCATTGATCGCAGGCACGACAGTTGCGAAGAGAGAAATCCCGATGGTTAAAGTGGTGTGGCGTAACCACAACCGAGACGAAGACGCAACGTGGGAGATGGAAGAAGACATGAGGAATCAATATCCAGAACTATTCTGAAGAGAATTTGGGGACCAAATTCTTTTAATGAGGGGAGGATGTGAAGCCCCGATTTTTTCCGAGCTTATAATTGATCCTTATTGTCGTTTATACATTTGATCGACTATTTTACCGAGTCATTTTGACGGGTAATATTTAATAATACATATATTTTGTACCTTATTTCATTTTATTTAATTACTTGTGATCATGATCATCATTAATTCTTTTTTTCATTTATGATCACTTGATTGATCATTATTACTATTTTTGTATTTATTAGTCATCTTAGAATTTTAATAGACTATTTATTTTAGAGACTTTTACCTTATAGAATTAAGATTTTTATTTAGATTAAGTGATCATGAGACTTATAAGTGATCAAGGAAATCACTAATTATTTTGGAGATTGACATATTTCATCTATTATCATCAAATTTGGGACAAAAAAAAAAAATATATGGAATTACCATAATGCCATTGTAGTGGACGGCCAACATGGTGAATTTTGGAGTAAAAATATCATCCAACTCTTGTACACCTACACCTTATATTAGTCATCTTGTGTATAATTATACCATTAATTCAAACATTATACACATCATTGTTTGATAAATGGTTTTATCATGATTTTGATGATTTTGTTTTTATACCAAAACAATATTTTTAAAGGTTGTCCGAATACTCCTAAATAATTTAAAATGGTTTTAATATTTTTTGGAGTATTTCCTCAAGTTTATTTTCGATATAAAATTGACAACACATTTAATGATTTGAATGATTTTATTTTTATACCAAAACAATGTTTTTAAAGGTTGTCCAAATACTCCTAAATGATTTAAAATGGTTTTAATATTTTCCTGAGTACTTCCTCAAGTTTTACTTTAGATAAAATTGGACAACACTTCTAATGATTTTTTGTTTATATGTTTTTACTTCAAAACAAGGTTTCTAAATGTTGTCTAAATACTCCCGATTGGTTTAAAATATTTTTACGAATTTTTGGAGTATTTCTTGAGGTTTATTTTCGTCAAAATCGGACAACATTGCATTTAGGAGGTCGGCCGACCAAAGAGGCGACTGCACTGGGAGCAAAACATCGAAATGTAAACTTTGATCTTTCATTTTTTTGGTCGGTGCAACCGGTTGCACATAGGTTCGACCGGTCGAGGTGCACTTCGACCGGCCGCCTGTAAATTTCTTCGCTATATGTTTCAAACTTCTATTTTCGTATGACGGTCGCTCTATGCTTTGACAAAGAAAATTCTAACCGTTAGCAAACAGACACATTTCCTTAAATTATGGGATTGATTTCTAACAGTTATAATCTTGATTTTAATTGCAATTTTTTGTAGATATCGATTCCAAGAGGAGTCTATCAAGTATCAATCATCTCCTATAAATAGAGGAAGATTTGAAGCACAACTATATGAGAGAAAACTACAACACAACAAGATACACTCAAGAATACACTTGTTCTTACATTGTCTTATTTCTTGTTGTAATTTGCCTAGCTATTCACTTTCACATCCTTGAGGTCTAGGCTATTCTTGATTACACTTGCACTCAATTGTATTATTCATTATCGAGTTGTAATCTTGAATTTTTGGGTTATCATTCAACACAAGATATCCTTGTGAGTGTTCTTGTGGTAAGAACACACTGGGTGATCTAGGTGTTAGGTGTGAGAAGATCGTGGTAATCTTCTTGTTGAGGTGTTGAAGAATTTGGTATTCTTCAAGGTTGAATATTGTGGTAATCTTCACAAGGTGCCGTTGGAGATTGTGGTAATCTTCAAGTGAGATTGTGGTAATCTCAAAGGTGGTGTTGAAGAAGAGTGTGGTGCTCTTCTAGGTGTTGTTGTAAGTTGGTGTTGTATTAATTTGTGGTAAATTAATAAAAAATTTTTCTTTTTGAAATCCATCCCGGATATACTGGGGTGGTAGAGGATTAGGCCCTAGGTGGGTTGAACCTCTATAAATCGACGTGTGTTGTTTACATTCCGCACCTTTATTATTGTCTTTGAGCATTCGGTTCGAAAAAGAGAGGGCGAAATCGAAAAGATGGAGATAATCTATTCACCCCCTCTAGATTATCGTAGCCGCTGACTTATAAGCGTATCGAGCCAAACTTTGGCAAGCTCGTTTCACATCGCGAGTGAAGAGAAACGATTGTCGGCTACGAACGAAGCTCATCTTTCCGCACCTCCACCACCAAGCCACCTCGTTTGATTCCAAAAATTTTATATTTTGGAAAGAAAGAATGGAATGCTATTTACAAGGTTGCGGGTTTGATACTTGGAACACCGTCATAATTGGAGAATCCACTCCGATGAAAGATACACCACACACCTCCAAAGGCTTCAAAGAGCTCAATGATGAAGAGAAGAAAATCATCTCCTTAAACGGTAAAGCTCTCAATATTTTGTATTGTTCATTTACTAATTTGGAATATGAACATATTGTAGTAATTCGATCGGCACATGAAGTATGGCAAAAATTAGAAGCCATCTATGGAGTATTTGCAAATGAAAGGAGTCAAACAAAAGCATCTACTTCTCAAAGGGATACAATGTCAAATCTAAGGAACAAGCCTCTTACAACTTCCAACTATGAAGAAGTTGAATATTGTTGTATGGACATCGAAGAAGAAAATGAGGTATGTCTTAAACCCTCTACTTCATATGATATTGTTATTCAAAATGATTATAGTAATTTGCAAAATGATTATGATGAACTACAAGATGAATTCCAAAACTTACTTGTTAAATACAAATATTTGAAAAAGGAATTCATTGTTTTAAAGAATGATAAGGATAGTTTATTTATTTCCTATGAATCACTATCATGTGCTCACACCACCACAATTGACAAGGTTAGAAACCTTGAGAAAGAAAAATAGTACTCTTGTTGAGGATATAAATTGCTTGAAAAATGATTTATCAAAATCCAACTTGAGTACCAATAAAATGTCCAATATTGTTGATATTCATAATTGTGATAAAGGACTTGATCATAAGCCTTATGTTGTTAATCATGTGAAAAATGATCAAGTCACTATGCATATTGGTCATTTTGCTCCTAGAATTATTACTTGTTTTTATTGCGGTAAAAAGAGTCATACGGTAAATACTTGTCGGGCTAGAAATAGCTCTAATTATTGTTGGAGACCTAAAAGTCTCAAGACTAATCCCAAAGGACCCAAACACATGAGGGTACCACAAAACAATGTCATATTAGGTACCCGGCGAAATAATGATCAAGAAAATTTATACCGCTAAGAAGACATCAAATGACCGTTTCATTTGATCAAAGAAGGAGAAACTATTTTCGACAAAGCCAATTTCCAAGAAGAGGATATAATAAAAAATGGAAAGAACACAATCCTTGAAATGGCAAAGACATCATCAACAAGATGATTTTCAAAGAAGAAGAGACTTTCAACAATGGGAAGGCAACAAACCTTGAAATGGAGTAATCAAAGAAGTCATCATCAACAAAGTGACTTCTCAAGGGGAAGATATCATCAACAATGGGAACGACACAACCCATTGAAATGGCGTAATTTGTAACCCGTATCTCCCTAGTTAAATATGCATTTTATTTTTTTATTATGCATGCTTTTATTTGTGTCTTAATTGCAAAATGAGTTTTCAAATATTTATTTATTTTTAATTAAGGTCTTCAATATATATTTGTGCTTTTAAAGTTTTTTTAAAAGAAGACCTTATATGATGTTGTTAAAACTCTTGTGCATTTTTGTAAGACTAAAAAGTGTTATCATCTCTTATGAATTTTTATGGCATGAGCTTACTTGCGATATCTCTTAGCCTACACCTTTTTTTTTGTGCTAGATTTGTTTTAAGAATTGTGTAGGATTTACATATTTTCACAAATGGCCATTTACGTCATTATTTGTCAAGAAAGGCATAAATTATCGAGGTACGTTTACTTGTGTTACTTTTACTCTTATAGACTCAATATATGTATTGCCATATGCCTATGTGCTTGTTTTTTTATAGTATTTCATACAAGTGTCATTAAGAGGATTTTTAGATTTTTTTGAAAGGCACTATTCGATATTCGATATTGATTGAACATATTTGCTTTGTCAACTCTTGTTCAAATACTTCTTTTAAATGAGGTCTCAACTATATGCTATCGGATTTTCTATTTCAAAAGAGACCTTTTATAGTTTTCTTAAGCTTATTTGAACTTGCATGATTTATTAGACTCTTGATGATATTCTAAATGCATAGTATGTGTTTCTTGATTCATGGTCTATATATATAGTGTCTATTTCTACTATGCTCTTTTGCAAGATATTTTGTGATTGATGATTGAGGCATATTTTTACACTTGGGCTATTTTTTCTTGCTTATATAAGCAATACCGGTAATGAATTTGTTTAGTTGTGTAGATGAGAACGAAGTATTCCAAATATTGTTACCTCAAAATATTTGGATATAAATATTCTATTATGAACACCTTAGATCAATTGGATGCCCTATGATGATAGTAATGAAGAAGACAAAAAGGGTATTCCGGAACAAACTCGATGACCAAGGCAACATTGGTCGAACTAAGGCAAGGTTAGTGGCTCAAGGTATTTTCAAGAAGAAGGTAATGATTTTGATGTAATATTTGCACTCATAGCACTTTTAGGAGTTATTTGCATTTTACTTGCCCATTCTTGTTTTAAGAAAATTTCAAGCTTTACCAAATGGATGTTAAATCCAATTTTCTAAATGGTTTTATTCAAATAGAAGTCTATCGAAGTTTAAAATTTTAGGCCAAATGATTTTTATAAAAAGGCTTTGTACGGTTAATTCAAGTACCCGTAAATAGTTTGATAGACTTAGCTATCTTTGCAAAATTATTTTACAAAAGGTAAAGTTGATACTACACTTATTGTTTTGAAAAAGGGCAATATTGTTTACTTGTGCAAATTTATGTTGATGATATTATCTTTGGTGTTACTAATGAATATTTGTGCAAGATGTCTTTCTAAGCTGATGTAGGTGAACTTGAGATGAGCATGGTATCACATGTTGGGGAAGCTCAAATTTCATCATTGACTTCAAGTTAATCAATGCCAAGAAGGTGGTTATAAATTCACAATCAAAATATACAAAAATATCTTTGAAGATATTAGGCATTGAAGAAGGAAGAATCAACTCAACCTCTATGACTACCAATGTAGAGATTAACAAAGGTTGAGAAAGACATATCGATTGACAAACAAATTCGAGGTATGTTTTCTTATATTATTTCTATAGACTCGACATTCCATATGCCTTGTGTCTATATGCTCGACTCCCAACGAATCTCATTAAAGTGCCGTTAAAAGAAATTTTCAAATATTTATAAGGCACTTCTTCTTATGACTTGTTCATCCAAAGCTTTTAAAACGTTCTTATTTTTTTGGGATAACAAGTCCGGTGAAAATTATTCAAAATATAGTTCGTCATCATCGAACTAAATATATTGAGATTCGATGTTTTTTTTTAAAAGGGATTGAGTTTTTAATAAAAACTTGAGATGTGTTTAATTCCGTCTCAAGGATAACTCGCGGACTTTTAATCGCCCACCGCCGAGTATTTTACCTCATTTCGAGCTTGATCATGACATAATGTATATTGAATGAGGTATACGTTTGCATTTTGCACGTTTTAAAACCTAGGGGCGAAAAATCGGGTTTTTGGATCAAACTTCAAATTTTGAGACAGAACTCAAAAATTTGGTCGATCGAGCAAGGCCGACCGGTCGCCCATGCCGCCGACCGGTCGCCCTTGCCCATGACCGGTCGCCCTAAGGGATTTTTTGGTTAAAAATGGTTCTGTTTTCCAGACTTAGCATTTTTGGCTTTTTGGTTCATTTTTCGTCCCCTTTGCAAATTTCACACACAATTCACTTCAAATGAGTTTTGATGCATGGATTATATATTTTGGGGATTATCTAGCTCGACTATCATCATCATTGCTCGTCTTTACCGATCAAATGGTAAGAATTTACTTCCTTAATCTCAATTGGGTTGAACCCTTGAGAACTTGGCCTATATGTACTATCTTGATGAAATTAGTATATGTTTGTGATGAGCTTATTGATTGTTGATGAATGATATTTATTAAATTGCATTTGGTGATGAAAAATTTGGCTTGATTTCATTTACAAGGGCTATATATATTCTTTTCAATTTTTGACGCCCGCCAAGTGTTCGATAAAACGTTTCAATGAAAAATTCATCACCTACATGATTCTCTCGATTTCAAAAGTCTTATACATTTATAGAGATCATATCTTGCTTATCAAATAAGTTTTCATAAACCTCTACAAGTCGTATGATTCGAATTTTCCCTCCTATTTGGTTTATAAGCTTCAATGTTCAAATAGCTCGATACATCGGTTTAGTCGCGCACTTTGATATGAATATATGATGTATTTATCTTGCTTACATTCTTTTGATGATTCCAAAGGGGAGAAACAGGTTATAAGCTCTTTAGCTCAAAGAAGCTATGATAAGCGTCACGAAAAGAAGCTATAAGTTGTGGCTATGTAAAGCCATAAGTTGTGGATCATATTATGTCCATTTGATTTATTATGGTTATGTATGATTCTTGGTCCATTGGTTGTAGTATGAACGTATTTATGTTTATAATGATGTCTTTTTGACAGGGGGAGCTTTTAAGCTATTGATACTTAAGCTCAATATCGAAAAGCTAATATTTTAGCTTATGTTTAAATTGCTTCTATATAACTGTTTAAATTGCTTCTATATAACTCTTGTTGTGCATGTTGATAGGGGGAGCATTTACTATATGTGTTTGAATATCTCTACTCCCATCCTTGTGTTTTTATTGCATGGAATGTTGTCGCTCACAACGGATAGTTTTTTTTTTCGGAAAACTTGTTTTGTTTTCAAAATCGCCTCTCAAAATTGTTTTGTTTTCAAAATCGGCCTTGTTGAATTGTTTTGGTTTGTAATCATCAAAAAGGGGGAGATTGTTTGATAAATGGTTTTATCATGATTTTGATGATTTTGTTTTTATACCAAAACAATGTTTTTAAAGGTTGTCCAAATACTCCTAAATAATTTAAAATGGTTTTAATATTTTTTGGAGTATTTCCTCAAGTTTATTTTCGATATAAAATTGGACAACACATTTAATGATTTGAATGATTTTGTTTTTATACCAAAACAATATTTTTAAAGGTTGTCCAAATACTCCTAAATAATTTAGAATGGTTTTAATATTTTCCGGAGTACTTCCTCAAGTTTTACTTTAGATAAAATTGGACAACACTTCTAATGATTTTTTGTTTATATGTTTTTACTTCAAAACAAGGTTTCTAAATGTTGTCTAAATACTCCCGATTGGTTTAAAATGTTTTTACGAATTTTTCGGAGTATTTCTTGAGGTTTATTTTCATCAAAAATCGGACAACATTGCATTTAGGAGGTCGACCTGGTCGACCAAAGAGGCGACTGCACTGGGAGCAAAACATCGAAAAGTAAACTTTGATCTTTCATTTTTTGGTCAGTGCAACCGACAGACTTAGGTTCGACCGATCGAGGTGCACTCGACCGGTCGCCCTGTAAATTTGTTGCTATATGTTTCAAACTTCTATTTTGCGACATCGGTCACCCTATGCTTTGACAAAGAAAATTCTAACCGTTGCAGCACAGATACATTTCCTTAAATTATGGGATTGATTTCTAACAGCTATAATCTTGATTTTAATTGCAATTTTTGTAGATATCAGATTCCAAGAGGAGCCTATCAAGTATCAATCATCTCCTATAAATAGAGGAAGATTTGAAGCACAACTATATGAGAGAAAACTACAACACAACAAGATACACTCAAGAATACACTTGTTCTTACATTGTCTTATTTCTTGTTGTAATTTGCCTAACTATTCACTTTCACATCCTTGAGGTCTAGGCTATTCTTGATTACACTTGCAAATTGTATTATTCATTATCGAGTTTGTAATCTTGAATTTTTTGGTTTATCATTCAACACAAGATATCTTTGTGAGTGTTCTTGTGGTAAGAACACACTTGGGTGATCTAGGTGTTAGGTGTGAGAAGATTGTGGTAATCTTCTTGTTGAGGTGTTGAAGAATTTGGTATTCTTCAAGGTTGAAGATTGTGGTAATCTTCACAAGGTGCCGTTGGAGATTGTGGTAATCTTCAAGTGAGATTGTGGTAATCTCAAAGGTGGTGTTGAAGAAGAGTGTGGTGCTCTTCTAGGTGTTGTTGTAAGTTGGTGTTGTATTAATTTGTGGTAAATTAATAAAATCTTTTTTTTTTTGAAATCCATCCCAGGATATACTGGGGTGGTAGAGGATTAGGCCCTAGGTGGGTTGAACTCTATAAATCGACGTGTGTTGTTTACATTCCGCACCTTTATTATTGTCTTTGAGCATTCGGTTCGAAAAAGAGGGCGAAATCGAAAAGATGGAGATAATCTATTCACCCCCTCTAGATTATCGTGAGCCGCTTTGACTTACAATCATCTCTCATATTACTTTAATATTATTTTTGTCAACATGTTGGAAGTCTTCCAACATTCCATTCAAACCAAGTCTTGCTCATACCTTTGACCTCAAATTGTCTCCCATGCATGAGGCAAAATGCAAGACACAAAATTGAACAAAAATTCCTCTCTCTCCTCTCACTTGACGGCCATATGGCCAATTTTGTGCCAAATTCATCCCATTTTTCATCTAACACATTTATTCTCTAGCAAAATCCTCCTCCTTCTCTCTAAAAACTCCCAACTTCTCTCTACTCTTCTTCTTACTTTCTTCTTCTATACTTAGAAAAATTTCAAGATTTTTTTCCTTATTTCTTCAAAAAATTCGAACCAAACCATACTACAAGGTAAGAAGTTTTATCTTCAATCCATTTTTGATATCACATAGTTCATCTCTTCCACCTTCTTAACTTAAGTTTGAATTTGGTTTGGAGGTACATTTAGAAGACTTTGAAGATTAGAGCTTGACAACATTTTTGAAGAAGGACTTCAAACTTGAAGAAGAACTAGTAGAGGAATTTGGACTACAAGGTAAGATTGAGTACTAGACCCTTCTTTCCTACTTCTTCTATTTTTCAAATTTTAACACCCCTTTTTCATTTTTGAGAAATATGGGCTGACCTTAGGTGATTTTGGAGTTGAGCCAAAATTCCAATTTTTAAGCTTCAACTAGTCTCCAAACACCTACTACACAAGGTAAAGTGTAGTCCTTCTCATTTCCTTATTTCCTTCTTTTTTTCTCCTTAAGTTTTCTCTCATTTTCTAACTTCAAATTTTTGATATTTTTTGAATTAGGGGCTGACCTAAGAAGCCTCATCCAAAAATTGTGAAATTATCCTTTTATTTCACAATTTCCAATTTTAAGGTGGGTGGAAAAATATTTTCCAACTATTAGGTGTTATTATTAAATGCATGTAGAAAATTTGATCATGAGCCTTGAGATATATATAATCTATGTATTGCCTGTCAATTTTATGTATCAAGTCATGAAAATTCTCAAGAGTTGCTCAAATTTGCTATTTATTGAATTTTAGGTGCATGCATGTGCAATTTAATGTTTTAATTGATGAATTCTTGTATGTATTGGACATGCATGTGTATGATCTTTAAAATCTATGTTTTGGATGCCTTATAGCCTGGAAAAGTCGAGCATAATTGATTAAATTTCAATTTTGGACTTAAAAATGTAAAAATGGAAGTTGGTGGACTAAATTGCAAGAAAATGAAAGTTAAAGGATCCTCTGCAAATTTAGAAAATTGGGACTGTACTCAGGTTCAAAAATGATTTTTGGAAATTTTAATAAAGTTTTAAGAGTTTTAAGATAAATAAAATCAACCTTTAAAAGCTCAACGACTAGATTGTAAAATTTTAAAAGTTTAAGGGCTACTTTGCAATTTTTAAAACTGTACCAGACCTTAACTTTAAAATTTGAAATTTTTACTCTTAAGGTACTGGGAATGACACATTTTAAAAGTATTCCAAAAATCCAAGTGTTTAGGGCTTGGAAAGTAATTTTACAAAAATTGAGGGACTAATGTGTAAAATACTAAACTTGAGGACCCAAATGACATTTCCAGGACTTATGCATCCCATGCACCTGGAAATACTAACTTAACTATAATTTAATTATATTTTGGACCCAAGGTTCAAATTTCATAACAATTGGATCCCTAAAAGCCTTAAAGGCAATTATTTCAAAATGGGACAAAAATGATATTTTCAAAAGTTAAAGGACCAACACATATTTATTTTAAAAACTGCTTTTGTCCCAATATCCTACCAACCTTAGTGACATTTTCCAATTGGAGTCACATTAAAATCCCTTCCGGTTTGTGAGTTCCGATTATTTTAAACTTAAGGTCCGAAATGATAATTTTTACAAATTTGGGGCCAATGTAAGAATTTTATAAAACCTCGACCTCAAAACTTTAAAAACCTGAATCTTTGGATAATTTTGGAGAATTTAGGAACTGATCTCATAATTTTTCAAGGTCGGGATATTTATTTATTCAATTTTTAACCCCAAAAGTGTTGGTTTTTACAAAACGGGGCTAAATTACAATTTTTCTTTTATAAAGGACCTAACTCAAATTATTTCCTCTTTTACTAAAATAGCCCTGGACCCTCTGACTTGGAGATTTAATTAAAGTATTTTACTTTCCCAAAAAATCCTTGACTCATCGGATCAATTTGACCGATTAATACCCGATCGCGGAGCGACTTCCCGCCTTGCGATTTTGAATCTATAACGGGACTTATGTTCCACCTAATCTTTCAAGATATTGAAGATTGCTTATCCTTCCGATGATCATCTTCATCCAAATACTCCACCAACGCCATAATTGCCACTCGCGTTTTTCAAAAATTTTCTTGAATCGCTTCAATCAATAATACTGACGCCGGTTAATTTTTGCATTTGTAATTACTTTCCGCCCGAGTCAACTTGGTGTGTCGAGCTCACGGTCGGAATGGATACGTTGGGGATGGAAGGCAGCTCGGTTGCTATTCCACTCTTCCGCCCCATCGCCTTAATCCCCAATCGAGGGGATGAGTGTCCAAGGAAGCGGGTCATAGATTTGAGGTATAATCATGATTATGACAGATCAAGCCTTGCAAGCTCCACTGTGGATTTTGTCTTTGCCTATGGAGCGATAAGGTGCCGGTCTTGACCATCCCGCCGGGAGTTACAAGGAAGAACGAAGGAATCGCCCGATCCACACGATTCTCGGGAGTTATCGGACCCGCTTGGTTGGCGCTACAAACCCGTATGCAACCGCTTACTTGTTTTGCTTTGGTTGGCGCTACAAACCGTGACGCAACCATTAAATGCCTTGCATGGGATTGGCGTTACATTTCCGCACGCAATCCTACTGTCTTGATCGAATCACATAGTGCTCGTGTGACCATGAACTATTTTCTTGAACTTTATGAGTATATTATTTAAATATATTATGACGACGCTTTATGAATCGTGTGTGAATTCATGCATCATACTCACGCGTTTTCATATAATCGTTTTCTCACATTAACTATATTGCGCCACACTTGCACACGATCACCCCATCCACCGAGATTTCTGTCTCATCCCCACCTATTTTCTAACCTTAGATGAGGATTTCGTTGAAGATGCGGAACGGCCCTGGATTGAGACCTTGTACTCCGCTTGTTGGATTTACTACTTCTTCTTGTTGTTGATTGGACTATTTTCTTATGTTGTTGTCGGACTTTTGTATTTCTTTCCATTCCGTTGTAAATCAAGGGCATAGGACCCTTTGAATTTAAGTTGCTATATTTTGTTGATTTTCGGGATGTAATATGGAATATGGATCGTAGATCGTAAGTTGTATTTGTACTTGTTATTTTATTTCATTGCTATTTAGACTCTGTTTCATTGGGTTCTCGTTGATATTTGTCCGGACTATTTGGTTTTGTATTTAAGTTGTAGATCATTCGTCGCGTCCGTTTGGGGCGTGACAGTTAGAGTGGTATCAGAGCTCGGCTAGTAAGATGGAAACTTACACCGAGCTGACCCAGGATAGGACCCTCGGTCTGTGTTTTGGGTATTACCGCGACTTGACTAATTAAGTGTGAAATCGATTTCAAATTGGCATAGAACCGTCTTATTGATATTTGAACTAAGTTAGAACGCATATTTTGAGATTTCATAGTCATACTTGTCTTGACTTAGTTGATTCTTGACTGATTTCCTTATTCATTCTTTCCTTATTCTCTCCTTATCTTTCCTCTACCTTTGAGTGATCCGCCTTAGTTTTGTTTGATCAGGATGGAGCCGGCGCCGCCTTCATGGTGGGATGTTTTCCATGCCCGTGCTGAGCGGGAATATTACCGGGCACTGATGATTCACTGGCACCGGGAGAGTGATCGCGCGACCACAGAGCTAGCCCAGGAGCGCCAGCGTAATAGGGACCTGACTCAGCGCTTGGCGAGGAGCCAAGATGAAAAGAGCGAGCTGACCACTGTCATCAAGGACCGCGACAACACCATAAGAGCGCGGGAGGACCAAATACAGAGTATCCAGGAGCGCCTGGATAACATGCGAGAGAAGATGAAAAGGGCAAGTGACGGCCGCCAGAAATGGGAGATTGACGCCCGCCTATCCCGCGACACCGTCGAGCGCTTGGAGGAGACCCTCATCAAGCAGATGACAGTCATAGAGGACCTTACACAGGCCCTAGCTCAGAGAGACGCCGCACTGGAGGCTGCTTTGGCAGCTAATGCTCAGCCATTGCCACCACCCGAGGTGGAGCCCGTACCTGACGCCGAGGAGGATCCAGTCGACATTGGAGAGCCGGAGGCACCCGAGGCTGCTCCACTCAATGAGGCTCAGGGATTCGAGCAGTGGTTGGACTTCGTGGATTGGCCCGAGGTTGAGGCGCCACCTCAGCCCGACCCAGCCCCGATTATGGACATAGCTGCGAGCGACGATGATGGCGATCTCACTGATTAGTTAGCTGATTGTTAGTTTGTACTTTTGTTGTTGTAGTCGCGTATTCCAGTGTTGTACCTTACTTTCTTTTGGTTCGATGTATCTTGACTCAAGATTCTACGTTGTACTTTGGGTGTATTCAAGTTTTACATTAATGGATATGCCTTTTGCTATTTATTGATGTCTTGTGTTTGTTGTTATTTTCCTGCGATATCACTTGCTTTACGCAATAATTATGGTATTCATTTACTCGTGAATCACAACTAACGCTTCAAGATACTGAGAATGGCGAACATCGAGGACGTGGGAGACCTCGTCGCGTGCGTTCCATGAGGGGTTGATGATGTACCCCGGGGACCGGGTACCCTCTCCGAATTACCACCGCCTCATCCACTGCTGCAGGAGATAATTTGCACAAGCCTTACAAAGAAAATCTTTTGGTTTTTATGAGGCAACAGCGAGCCTCAACCCCGCACTCGAACCCGCCAGAGAGGCGAACGATCGCACATTGGAGCGATTTTCATGTTCGACCCACCAGCCTTCTTGGGAGAGCCGGACGATTTGAAAGCGAAGAATGGGTAGAAAAGTTGGAGAATATCTTCAATGCTCTTCAATACTCCGATGAGAGAGTCACACTCACCGTATTTAAATGCCCCGGAATCGGCCGCTAGAGACGGTGGAGGGCAATTGAAAGGAGATGGGAACAGGACCGGGTAGTCGAACATGGGGAAATTTCTTGGCTAAGTTCAATGAAAAGTATATTCCACAGGTTGTGAAAGAAGCGCCGAGATGAATTCCACAGATTGAGGCAAGAGAACCCGACGTAGCTCAAGACGAGTCCAAATTTCACCGATTGTCCAAGTATGCCTGGGGACAATCGATCAAGAGGATAAGCTTTACAAGTTCCCACGAGGATTGAAAGCGAACTTAAAAGCTTGTTCGCCGATGTTGAACCGACAACCTACTACTCGGTAGCGGTAAAGGCGACTCTCCGCATTGAGTCGGGATTGAATCGTATTGATGATTCTCGCAGAGTAGGCCATCGAATAGTCTTAAGAGGACGTAGGACATGCCATCTAAACCGCCCGCTAAGTTTGAAGGGACCGATTAACAAAAAGAGATAAAGGAAAGAGACCAAGATAAGGAAAGCGGGTCAAGTGTGTGCACATTGCCGTAAATCGGGGCATACCGCCAACGATCGTTGGCGTAAACAAGGAAGGTGTTTGCGTTTGTGGTAGTAATCGACACTACCAAGATTGCTCAAGTACGATGACCGAACCAAAACAGAACATACTGACCCACGAAGGCCGGGAAATGGCCAGGGTAATCGGGCAAGGATGCCCGCCGAGCTTTTGCACTAGCCGGACGACAGAGGCTCCGGAGGCAACAGATGTGGCGGAAGGTACGCTTCTAGTATCTAACCACTACGCTAAAATATTGTTCGACCCTGGATCAACGCATTCATTTGTTGCACCGCATTTTGTACACAAACCGCATGCATGCATGGAACATATGCCTATATGTTTAGAAGTGTCAACTCCTATGGGTGCAAGTCGATAATGATATTATCTATAATGCATGTGAAGTTAAGATTGATGAGATAAACTTTCTGTCGATTTGATCTTATTACCTATATCCGAATATGACGTGATATTGGGGATGAATGGTTATCGCACACCATGCACAAATGGACCGCCATAACAAGTCCATTAAGCTATGTGAACCGGAAAACCCGAAGTGGAAATTTCGGGAAGCGGCACGAGTTAAGATTGCCCCAATCATTTCAAAGAATGATAGCGAGGAGGGCGATCACTAGAGAGGATCAAAGGTACTTGGCGTTTGTAATTAACAAACCCAAGGTTGAGACACAAATCAACCAAGTACTGTAGTGTCGAATATACGGATGTATTTCCACAAGAACTCACCACCTGTCCCCTCCGGATAGGGAAGTCGAGTTCACCATCGAGGTGTTGCCTGGGGACTCGCCCGATTGCCGTAACACCGTATAGAATGGCTCATCTTGAGTTACAGGAGTTGAAAACGCAATTACAAAAACTCGATGGATGTGGGATTTATCCGACCGAGCACGTCTCCGTGGGGAGCACATGTGTTGTTCGTCAAAAGAAGGATGGCACATTAAGACTATGTATAGATTATCGTGGTCTTAATAGCGTGACCATCATGAACAAATATCCCCTCCCGAGGATAGACGAACTATTTGATCAACTTCAAGGAGCGACGGTGTACTCAAGTTTGACTTACAAACGGCAAAGGATATTACCAATCAAGATCCGCGAGGAAGACATTTCCAAAAGCGCATTTCAAACCCGATATGGACACTACGAGTTTGTAGTAATGCCTTTCGGTCCCGATTTAATGCACCAGAAAGATTTATGGACCGATGCATCGAGTCTTCCAACCTTATTTGGATCAATTCGTAGTGATATTCATTGATGACATACTTGTATACTCTAAGTCTAAAGAAGAGCACTAACGTCATCGAAAAATCGTTTTTTAGAGATACTACGAGAGCATAAGTCGTATGCCAAATTCAAAGAAGTGCGAATTTTAGCTTAGTGAAGTCGCGTTCTTGGGACACATAGTATCCAAGATGGGATTGCGGTGGATCCTTCAAGGTACAGCATGTGTTTGAATGGAAACAACCCAAGTCCAGAACGGAAATCGGGAGTTTCTAGACTAGTTTGGATATTATCGAAGATTTATCCAGACTTCTCCAAGATTTGGACCACTCACTCGACTAACCCGAAGCAAGTCAAGTTTGAGTGGAATGACAAGTGTGAGACGAGTTTCAAGAGTCAAGAAACGACTTACTACTACGACTCAGTCTTAGCCCTTCCAAAGGGAAGTAAAACTTTGTCGTCTACAAATGATGCATCAAAAGAAGGACTAGGAGCAAGGTGCTCATGCAGGAAGGAAAAGTTATCACTTATGCATCACGAAAGCTCAAGCCGTATGAAGCCAATTATCCAACACATGACTTGGAATTGGCAAATGATAGTTTTCGTGTTAAAGAAATGGAGACACTATCTCTACGGAGCAACATTCACGGTTTTCACGCATCATAAGAGCTTGAAGTATATATTCTCTCGAAAGACCTCAACTGAGGCAACAGAGATGGATGGAGTTGATTGAGGACTATCACTTTGATATCCAATACCATCCCGGAAAGCTAACGCCGAGCGCACGCTCTAGTAAAGGCGAGCTTGGCTAGACTTATGATTCGAGAGTGGGAATCATTAGAAGAGCCGAGCAATTAGAATCGACGAGAACCAATACTCGATTTCATGTGCTAACATTTCGGTTAAACCCGGCTGAATGAGATCAAAAAAGCGCAAGGAAAGATGCACATCTTCAAAATCAAGGAGAAGATACTTAAAGGAGAGAGATCAAATTATCGGTACACAAAGATGGAGTTATCGATTCCGAATCGAGTGTGTGTACCGAATGGGGAGCAGATTAGGAATAAAATCCTAGCAGAGGCACACTGTTCAAAATATACTATACATCCTGGATGAAACAAGATGTATAAGGATTTGAAACGGAGTTATTGGTGGGTAAACATGAAGAACCAGGTAGCGAGTTCATTGCGAGATGTTTAACTTGTCAACGAGTAAAAGCGTAACACCAACGCGACCATCCGGTTTACTACAACCGTTGAGAATTCAGTGGAAATGGGAACACATAACGATGGACTTCGTGACGGATCTACCAAGGACCGGAGGAGGCCATGATGCTATTTGGGTAGTTGTAGACCGACTCACGAAATCGCACACTTTTACCCATCAAGAAAATCGATAGCTTGCATAAACTTGCACATATTTATATCCAAGAAATCATTCGACCGCATGGAGTACCGTCGACATAGTATCCGACAGAGACCCGAGGTTTGTCTCAGATTTTGAAGTGCTTGCACGAGGAATTGGGTACCTCGTTAAGTTTCAAAGACAAAGAAGACATCCCCAAACCGATGGGGATCCTGAGCGAACAATTCAAACTCTTGAAGATATGCCGCGAGCTTGCACATTGGATTTTCAAGGAAGTTGGGATTCGCACTAACCATTAGCCGAGTTCGCCACAATAACAGCTTATCGGCCACGATTGGGATGGCACCTACGAGGCATTATATGGGCGAAAATGTAGATCCCCACTACACTTGGAGATTGATGACCAATGGACTCCAAAGAGAAACGAAAGTCGCCCGATTCCAAAGGTCGACTTAGTTCAGGAGGCCATGGAGAAGGTCAAGCTGATCAAGGAATGGATTCGCACACTCGTGAGCCGCCAAAAGAGTTACGCGGACAAGAGAAGAAAGGATTTGGAATTTGAAGTCGGAGATAAAGTATTTCTCGGACTCTCACCACGGAAAGGATTGATTAATCAAGAAAGGGGGCAAGTTGAGTCCTAGATATATTGGATCTTACAAGATTTTACAAAGGATCGGGAAGTTAGCCTACCGACTCGAGTTACCAAAGACCATATGTGGGAATGCACGATGTATTCCACGTGTCGAGATCGAAGAAGTATCAACCGATCCCGAGCATATCATCACTCGAGATACTCCTCCTCTAATGGAAAATCTATCCTACACCGAGAGGCCGATCCGGATCATTGATCGCCAGTGCACGACACAAATTGCGTAAGAGAGAAATCCCGATGGTTAAAGTGGTGTGGCGTAACCACAACCGAGACGAAGACGCAACGTGGGAGATGGAAGAAGACATGAGGAATCAATATCCGTAACTATTTCAAGAGAATTTGGGGACCAAATTCTTTTAAGGAGGGGAGGATGTGAAGCCCCGATTTTTCCGAGCTTATAATTGATCCTTATTGTCGTTTATACATTTGATCGACTATTTTACCGAGTCATTTTGACGGGTAATTTTTAATAATACATATATTTTGTACCTTATTTCATTTTATTTAATTACTTGTGATCATGATCATCATTAATTCTTTTTTCATTTATGATCACTTGATTGATCATTATTACTATTTTTGTATTTGTTAGTCACCTTAGAATTTTAAGAGACTATTTATTTTAGAGACTTTTACCTTATAGAATTAAGATTTTGATTTAGATTAAGTGATCATGAGACTTATAAGTGATCAAGGAAATCACTAATTATTTTGGAGATTGACATATTTCATCTATTATCATCAAATTTGGGACAAAAAAAAATATATATGGAATTACCATAATGCCATTGTAGTGGACGGCCAACATGGTGAATTTTGGAGTAAAAATATCATCCAACTCTTGTACACCTACACCTTATATTAGTCATCTTGTGTATAATCATACCATTAATTCAAACATTATACACATCATCTTTCATATTACTTCTTTAATATTATTTTTGCCAACATGTTGGAAGTCTTCCAACATTCCATTCAAACCAAGTCTTGCTCATACCTTTGACCTTCAAATTGTCTCCCATGCATGAGGCAAAATGCAAGACACAAAATTGAACAAAAATTCTCTCTCTCCCTCTCACTTGACGGCCATATGGCCAATTTTGTGCCAAATTCATCTCATTTTTCATCTAACACATTTATTCTCTAGCAAAATCCTCCTCCTTCTCTCTAAAAAACTCCCAACTTCTCTCTACTCTTCTTCTTACTTTATTCTTCTATACTTAGAAAAATTTCAAGATTTTTTCCCCTATTTCTTCAAAAAATTTGAACCAAACCATACTACAAGGTAAGAAATTTTATCTTCAATCCATTTTTGATATCACATAGTTCATCTCTTCCACCTTCTTAACTTAAGTTTGAATTTGGTTTGGAGGTACATTTAGAAGACTTTGAAGATTAGAGCTTGACAACATTTTTGAAGAAGGACTTCAAACTTGAAGAAGAACTAGTAGAGGAATTTGGACTACAAGGTAAGAATTGAGTACTAGACCCTTCTTTCCTACTCCTTCTATTTTTTTCAAATTTTAACACCCCTTTTTCATTTTTGAGAAATAGGGGCTGACCTTAGGTGATTTTGGAGTTGAGCCAAAATTTCCAATTTTAAGCTTCAACTAGTCTCCAAACACCTACTACACAAGGTAAAGTGTAGTCCTTCTCATTTCCTTATTTCTTTCTTTTTTCTCCTTAATTTTTCTCTCATTTTCTAACTTCAAATTTTTGATATTTTTTGAATTAGGGGCTGACCTAAGAAGCCTCATCCAAAAAATGTGAAATTATCCTTTTATTTCACAATTTCCAATTTTAAGGTGGGTGGAAAAATATTTTCCAACTATTAGGTGTTTTTATTAAATGCATGTAGAAAATTTGATCATGAGCCTTGAGATATATATAATCTATGTATTGCATGTCAATTTTATGTATCAAGTCATGAAAATTCTCAAGAGTTGCTCAAATTTGCTATTTATTGAATTTTAGGTGCATGCATGTGCAATTTAATATTTTAATTGATGAATTCTTGTATGTATTGGACATGCATGTGTATGATCTTTAAAATCTATGTTTTGGATGCCTTATAACCTGGAAAAGTCGAGCATAATTGATTAAGTTTCAATTTTGGACTTAAAAATGTAAAAATGGAAGTTGGTGGACTAAATTGCAAGAAAATAAAAGTTAAAGGATCCCTCTGTAAATTTCGAAAATTGGGACTGTACTCAGGTTCAAAAATGACTTTTGGACATTTTAATAAATTTTTAAGAGTTTTAAGATAAATAAAATCAACCTTTAAAAGCCCAAGGACTAGATTGTAAAATTTTAAAAGTTTATGGGCTACTTTGTAATTTTTAAAACTGTACCAGACCTTAACTTTAAAATTTGAAATTTTTACTCTTAAGGTACTGGGAATGACACATTTTAAAAGTATTCCAAAAATCCAAGTGTTTTGGACCCAAATTAAGGGACTAATGTAAAATACTAAACTTGAGGACCCAAATGAAATTTCCAGGACTTATGCAGCCCATGCACCTGGAAATACTAACTTAACTATAATTTAATTATATTTTGGACCCAAGGTTCAAATTTCAAAACAATTAGACCCTAAAAGCCTTAAAGGCAATTATTTCAAAATTGGACAAAAATGATATTTTCAAACGTTAAAGGACTTACACATATTTATTTTAAAACTGCTTTTGTCCCAATATCCTACTAACCTTAGTGACATTTTCCAATTGGAGTCACATTAAAAGCCCTTCCGGTTTGTGAGTTCCGATTATTTTAAACTTAAGGTCGAAATAATAATTTTTACAAATTTGGGGCCAATGTGAGAATTTTATAAAATCTCGACCTCAAAACTTTAAAAACCTGAATCTCTGGACAATTTGGAGAATTTAGGAACTGACCTCATAATTTTTCAAGGTCGGGATATTTATTTATTCAATTTTTAACCCCAAAAGTGTTGGTTTTTACAAAACGGGGCTAAATTACAATTTTTCTTTTATAAAGGACCTAACTCAAATTATTTTCTCTTTTACTAAAATATCCCTGGACCATCTGACTTGGAGATTTAATTAAAGTATTTTACTTTCCCAAAAAATCCTTGACTCATCGGATCAATTTGACCGATTAATACCCGATCGCGGAGCGACTTCCTCGCCTTGCAATTTTGAATCTATAATGGGACTTATGTTCCACCTAATCTTTCAAGATATCGAAGATTGCTTATCCTTCCGATGATCATCTTCATCCAAATACTCCACCAACGCCATAATTGTCATTCGCGTTTTTCAAAAATTTTCTCAATCGCTTCCCTCAATCAATAATACTCGATTTGCCCGGTTGATGCTGTCATTTGTGATTACTTTCCGCCGAGTCAACTTGGTGTGTCGAGCTCACGATCGGAATGGATACATCGGGGATGGAACCGAGCAGCTCGGCTGCTATTCCACTCTTCCGGCCCCATCGCCCTAATCCCGCAATGGCGAGGGACGAGTGTCCAAGGGAAGCGGGTCGTAGTACTTGAGGTATAATCATGATTATGACAGATCCGAGCCTTGCAAGCTCCACCTTTGTGGATTTTGTCTTTGCTATGGAGCGATAAGGTGCGGTCTTGGACCATCCTGCCCGGGAGTTACAAGGAAGAACGAAGGAATCGCTGTCATCGATCCACACGATTCGAGTTATCGGACCCGTTTGGTTGGCGCTACAAACCGCACGCAACCGCTTACTTGTTTTGCTTTGGTTGGCGCTACAAACCGTGACGCAACCATTAAATGCCTTGCATGGGATTGGCGTTACATTTCCGCACGCAATCCTACTTGTCTTGATGAATCACATAGTGCCTGTGTGACCATGAACTATTTTCTTGAAGCGTATGAGTATATTATTTAAATATATTATGATGACGCTATGAATCGTGTGTGAATTCATGCATCATACTCACGCCGCGTTTTCATATAATCTGTTTTCTCACATTAACTATATTGCGCCACACTTGCACACGATCACCCCATCCACCGAGATTTCGTGAATTGAATTTTACAGAAATTAAGTTGATGGCCTCATGGTCGTATAAAAACGGCATACCAATTGTGCCATCAAATCCAAAAGATCAATATATATACATTCGTATATGGCAAACATGGTTATGTTTAAGTCATTTTTTGTTTTGGCTATGGTCCTTTCATGGTTTATTGCAAGTGTAATGTGTGACTACATTTTAAATTGCTCCACGTACAATTCCCATAGAAAATTTGAAACCATTTCATGTCTGGATCTTCAAGCAAACCGACCGTTGCAAAGGCGCTCGGAGTTGGTTCGATGCCCATACTCCTGACGTCTGCCAATGCTACAAAGCGTCCCCAGGCCGGCTACCTTTTAAATTGAATAAAAATAAACCGTAGCCCTTATGTCTAAATGTCACCTTTCGCGTGGTTTTCCAAATCTCGTTTGTTGTCTCTTGTAAGTCGGGTTTATTATTCAGTACGTAATATTCATGCACTTAATTCATAGGCAATTGAATAAAAAAAATTCTCTAGCAAAATACAAATGGAAATTTTGGGTTTCCAATCGCAACCTTAGGATTTGGGGAGGTCTTCTAGCAGACGGTCTAACGGATCTAATCCGTTAGACGAATCTAATTTTAACCCAACCCAGCGACCCACTCCCAGATCCATTACATTTGATGAAAAAGGAACACAAATTTTCGACGCCCAAGTATATAGAAATGTAAATAGGTTGAATTTGAGTTTGTAGTAGTGGAAGTTTAATCTTCTATTCTGAATCTCTGATATAAATGGCAGAACATTTCGTGAACCATACAACCCACAAAGATTTTGAGGTTTGAGAAGAAGAATGAAATTACTCCTCCTCCTTGTTCTCCTCTCTCCGCCTTTTATTCTCTGCCTAAACCAAGACGGCTTGTATCTCCTGCAAGCCAAGCTCGGATTCGACGACCCAAACGTCGTTCTCTCCGACTGGAACCCTAACAACGACACTCCGTGCAAATGGAACGGCGTCGTATGCGACTCCTCCACGGCTCCATCGTTTCTCTAGACCTCTCCAGCTCCAACCTCTCCGGACCCTTTCCTTCCACTCTTTGCCGCCGCAAAACCTTATCCTTCATTTCTTGTACGACAATTTCATTAACTTCATTACTAGCTCCAGGCTGGTAATTATTTACATTTAGCCATTAGAAAATGCTCTTTCACCATGTTCTAATGTATTGTATAAATATTTTAGAGTAATTGACAGAAATACCCACATTTTTAAGTCAATGTCAGCCTTTTACGTTTTCTGGTACAATTTTACCTAAATTTACGCTTCCGCTCTTTTTTTACACAACAATACGCTCCAGCAAAAATTCCTGTAAATTTTTACACTTTATTTCAACATTGTTTCTAACATGTTTCAAACATGTTTTCGTGTTTCAACATTGTTTCTAACATGTTTCTTTGTTTCAATATTATTTCTAACATGTTTCATTTAATAAACATAGGTAAAAATTGTATTTAAACATCGAAAACTACATTGAAACAACAAGAAACATCATAACAACATTAAAAAGGGTATGGAAACAACCCAGAAACAACGTAAAAAAAATTTAAAACCCAACATGAATAAAAAGAGCTTAAAAATAGGTAAAAATTATATTTACACATTGAATACTACATGAAAACAACAAAAAAAATTATTAGAAAAACATTAAAAATATTATAGAACAACACTGAAACAATAGAATCAATGTAGAAAATAATATATGAATAAAAAACAGCATAAAAAATAGGTTAAAGTTGTTTTGAAACATCGAAACAACAAAGAAACAACAAAGAAATAAATTTAAACAACATTGAAACAACTTATATAACATATAAAACAATGCATGAACAAAAAGAAAACAAAAAAATCAAAAAATAGCAAGGAGCATAAAAAAAATTAGGTACAAAAATAAAAAAAATAGGCACAAGAGTAATTGGAGCGTATTGTGTGGTAATGGTACAAAAATCAGCGTATTCCATGTAATTTCCCCAATATTTTTGTTTTATATTTTGGTCCATGTGTTATGAGAGTGAAGATACATGAAAAACACACTCATGGAGCAAGGTACAACAAAAAAGGAAAATAACTATTAATAATATATTTATTTAGAGAAACACTAATATTATTCAATGGGATTACTAATATTTTTTATTGGAGAAACAATACCTTTCAAATGAATTAATAGAACCATTTCAAGAAAAAACTTATATTTTTCAGAGAACTACTAATACGTTTCATAAGGACTATTAATACTTTTGAAGAGAAAAACTAATTCTTTTTTAGGAGGATTGCTAAGTAATATTAAGGAAGACTACTAATAAATTTCATAGGAAAAACTAATACTTTTAAAAGGAACTACTAATACGTTTTAGAGGAACTACTAGTACTTTTTAGGCAAAAACATAATATTTTACAGAGAATTACTAAAATACCTTTAAGAAACTTAATATTTTCCAGGTAAAGGGAAAACTAATACTTTTTTGGAGGACTGCTAAAATAACCTGCTAATACTTCTCAGAGAAACTACTAATACTTTTTAGAGGAAAAACTAATACCTTTTTTGGTGCAGTGACACTATGACACCACCCCAAAATATTACAAAAAAGCCATTAGGTCCGGGGTTTAAGATCCGTCTAATGATTTAACTCATTAGAAGGTCCGAAATGAGTTTTTGTCTAAGTATAAAGTTCACGAGAGACGACAAGGAAAAAGTCGCAAAGGCCACAAAATTCATACTAAAACACGCGCCTTTTGGCGAAAGATCAAAGAAATGTTTTCGACACTAAATTAGCAACAAAACTAAAAAATTTGCGCTAAAAATAACAAGTCGCGATGAAATACATGTCCCCAAAATTTCAATGCTAAATCACATTTTCAAAGTTTTCTTTCATGTTTTTATATAACAAGCTTGTTGATGGAGATAAGGATTAAAGATATCTTATGATCTTTTAAGATTATAGGTTATTTTATTATTTTTTAAGAGTTTTTGATAGTTAGGAGTTTTATTATTGTAGGAGTTTAATCCTATAAATATTTGCTTTGTTATTATTTTTAGGGAGGTTGAATTATTATTAAATTTGGAGATTTATCTCTTGTTTCATTGCAATTTACGTTTCTTTGCGAAGATTCGTATTGCTTTTGTTTGTTGTTCGTTTATTCGTGGCTTCTGCTGCATCAGTTGGTATTTAGAGACCAGTTTACGCTCCCTGAACCATGTTGTCCAGAGAGGATCCACAACGCATAAACGACACCACACAGATCCGTCAGCAGATCGACTTGCTGACAAAATAATTTCATATCATGCGCATCCAATTTCAAGAAATCAAGAGGCTTGCTGAAAAACGATTTCTTGGTAGTTGTGATTGTGCCTCTGATATTATGCCCATCCAGTTCACACCGTTAGAAACGTATTCCTCAAACATGGATGATTTATTCTCTGGTGATACTGAAGATGGTGGTTACGATGGACCATCAATTTTTGATGAAGAAAGCAACGACACTATACCGGAGGTTGGCTATGAAGAATCTCCAAACTTTGACAAGGAAATTGGTGGTTATGATAATCCACCTATCTTTGATAAAGAAGGTGACGATGCAAATTCGACGGTTGACTATGACAAACCGCCAAAATTCGACGAGGAAGATAATTGTTCTGATGTTCCACTAATTTCGATAAAGAGATTGAGATTGTTGGTGAGATTCTTCAATCTAAAACAATAGAGAAATCAAGTAATGACAAGGCATCATGGATAAGGAATAAAATTCATGATGTATCTACTATTTCTTCTGTTGTTGTGCCTATATTCCAAAATATATGGCACATTCAGGATTGGTCTGATGGATGCACTAGAATTAAGTCGTCGATTTGACAAAGTGGAGATGGTTTTCTAGAGTTCAACCTGAATTTTTTTATTTTTGATTTAGTTCATATATATTTTGATATTCACCTTGTTTTTGCATCTCGTCCTCCTCGTGCCCCTACATGGTTTGACAATTCTATTCTTTTAGTTAAGATCTCCCTTCTGATTCGAGGACGAATCGTCTCGACCCCGGAGAGAATGATGGAGATAAGGATTAAAGATATCTTATGATCTTTTAAGATTAGATTATTAGCTAGGTTATTTGATTATCTTTTAAGAGTTTTCGATAGTTAGGAGTTTAATCCTATAAATAGTTGTTTTGTTATTATTTTTAGGGAGGTAGAATATTATTATTAAGTTTTGAGATTATTGTCTTTTCATTGCAATATACGTTTCTTTGTGAAGATTCGTGTTGCTTTTGTTCGTTGTTCATTTATTCGTAGCTTCCGCTTGCATCACTTGTTTCCCTTTTTTCGCATTTTTATGCAGCGGATCAATTCAATTGTATTTATAAAAAAAGTTAAGAAAAATAGAATAGGCCACCTATATATATATATATATATATATATATATATATATATATAGGAATAGGATCAAATTGTTAGATAAATGTTTTTATCATGATTTTGATGATTTTGTTCTAAAGAGTTTTTATACCAAAACAATGTCCCTAAATGTTGTCCTAACACTTCCAATCGATCTAAAATGTTTTTACTATTTTTGGAGTATTTCTTGAAGTTTATTTTCGATTTAAAATTGGACAACACTTTTGTTTCAGCTCGACCGGTCGCCCTATAGGGCAACCCGTACTGGTTGAGTTTTGAAACAGAAAATGGGACGTAAGAAAAAAGGAGGATGACGGTCGACCAGGTGGGCGACGGTGTGGTCGACCGGCCGACCGGCCGGTGAGCGAATTGCACTGCTGCAAGTTGGATTTTTGTTCCGACTTCTCTGTTTCGTGAAAAAAACGCAAGGGCAACGGTCACAAAGCTGAGGGCGACCGGCCGCACCCCCTTCGACCGGTCCCCTGTGTAAAAATTCGCAGAATTCAATTTCAATCTTATCTCTCAGCGACCGGTCGAACCCCATGTTTGACAAAGAAACTATCCGCTATGTTTTTTGCATGACTTTTCCCTATTTTGTGGGATTGATTTCTAACAGCTATATTGATGATTTTAAATGGTTTCTTTTGTAAAGCAAATCACTCCCCAAGGAGGAGCCAATGTCTGGAAATCAAAGCCAAGACCTCTCCTATAAATAGAGGCTTCATTCAAGCAACAAGATACAACACAATATACAAGCAAAGAGCATACAAAGCAAACACTTTCATATATCTTGTTGTATTAGCCTAAGCACTTTCACTTGCACAAATTTGAGGTCTAGGCTCTCAATTCTTGATTACACTTGTACTCATATTGTATCAATCATTATTGAGTTGTAATCTTGATTTTGGTCATCATTCAACACAAGACATCCTTGTGAGTATTCTTGTGGTAAGAATACACTTGGGTGATCTAGGTGATAGGTGTTTGAAGGTTGTGGTAATCTTCAAAGGTGTTGTAAGAGGGTTGTGGTAATCCTCAAGGTGTTGTAAGAGGGTTGTGGTAATCCTCAAGGTGGTGTAAGAGGATTGTGGTAATCCTCAAAGTGGTGAAGGAGGGTTGTGGTAATCCTCAAGGTGTTGTATTAATTTTTGGTAAATTAATAAAATCTTTTCTTTCTTTTTGAAATCCATCCCGGAGATACTGGGGTGGTAGAGGATTAGGCCCTAGGTGGGTTGAACCTCTTTAAATCGACGAGTGTTGTTTTATTTCCGCATTTACATTCTCGTCTTTGGTTGATTATTCGAAAAAGAGGGCAAAATCTGAAAACCTAGATAATCTATTCACCCCCTCTAGATTATCGTAGCCACTTGGACTAACAAGTGGTATCAAAGCCAAACTCTTTGGCTAGCTCGTTCGAGTAAAGAGGAAAGATCCATGGCTACGAATGACGCTTATCTCACCACCGGCGCCTCCACCAACAAGCCACCATTGTTCGACGCCAACAACTACGCATTTTGGAAAGACCGTATGGAGTGCTTTCTACAAGGGTGCGGATTTGACATATGGAATGTGGTTATTGAAGGAGTTGATCAACCAACAAAAAAATGGAGGATGGCACCTCGACTCCTAAACCTTTCAAGGAGTTCGATGAAAATGATAAGAAGGCTTTTCTCTAAATGGTAAGGCCTTAAATATTTTGCATTGCTCACTTACCGCCACCGAGTACAATCGCATACGAGGCATAAGGTCGGCACATGAGGTTTGGGAAAAATTGGAGACTATATATGAAGGGACAAAGAAGGTCAAGCAAGCTAGAAAGACCATGCTTGTTAAAGACTTTGAAAACTTTAACATGTATGATGGTGAAAGCATCTCCAAGATGGTGGAAAGGCTTGACAACATTGTCAATCCTCTTGTGGCCCTCGGTAAAGTCATCTCCGAAGAAGACAAAGTGACTAAGGTATTGAATGCTCTTCCCGGCTCATGGTCCGAAAAGGTGACGGCAATCACGGAAGCACAAAATCTTGAGACACTCAAGTTTGACGAGCTCATCGGGAACCTCCTCATCTATGAAGTCTATCTCAAGGAGAGGAAAAATACCAAACCAACCATCAATCAATCGGGTATGCAAAATATTCCTAAAGGTCTTGCTTCCTCTTCTAATAATGCATACTATGATAATGATGATGATGATGAGGAGACGGCCGCACTTGTTCGAAAAATTTGCAAAATTTGTGAATAAAAATAAAGCAAGAAAACCAAGAGATAATGCTTGCTTTAAATGCGGAAAACCCAGGGGACTTCATTGCCGATTGCCCAAAGCTCGATGAAGAGGAGCAAAAGAAAAGGAAGCCTTTTACAAAAAAAGAAGGCTCTAAATGCGGAAGTCAAAACATGGGATGAACTACTCGAAACAACCGATGAGGAAGGAGAAACCGAACACGGTCTCATGGCTATAGACACGAAAACAATGAGGTACACTCAAATTCTTCTACTTCCTCCATAGTTGATGACTTGCAATGTGATTTTGATGAATTGCAAATTGAGTTTCAAAATTTAATCGTTAAATACAAAAATTTGAAAAAGGAGCATAAGGAGATTAAGGTTGAAAAGGAAAAATTATTTACCTCTTATGAATCTTTAGACAAAGCTCATGCTCTTACTCTTACTAGAATTCATTCTCTTGAAACCGAAAAGGAATCGCTCACAAAAGATATTGAATGTTTGAAAAATGACGTGCATCGTTTCAACATAAGTACGGATAAAGTCACAAAAATTTTAGATGCACAAAGAGGTGAGCATTCCAAATCGGGACTTGGTTATAAGCCATTTCAAAGTGTTTTTAAGAAAAATAACCAAGGTCCGACTTTTGTACGTGCCAATAATTATAATACTCCTACTTGTTTTTATTGTGGCAAAGTTGGACATTATGCTAATAATTGCAAATTGAGAAATAGCTCAAGACATGTTTGGAGACCCAAAGGTCTCAAGACTAACCCCATGGACCCCAAAATTATAGGGTACCTAAAAGAAATGATTTTGTAGGTAATAGGGCTATAACAACCATGGAGGATTCGAAATGGCTCGTGGACAGCGGATGTTCACGCCATATGACCGGGAGGAGAGAGCTTTTTACCAACATCAAGCTCCAAGAAGAGGGTATGGTCATGTTCGGCAATGGCAAAGGAAAAATTCTTGGAAATGGAGAAATTGGTAACTCTTCTTTTCTCTTTGTAATGTTCTTTTAGTAGAAGGGCTTAAGTTTAATTTGATAAGTGTTAGCCAACTTTGTGATTCAAATTATGATGTTTCTTTTAATAAAGAAAATGCCTTATTCTTAAAAATGGTAATATTATTTGTGAAGCAAATAGAAAAGGCAATCTTTACAAAATTTGTACTAGTGATTTGGTTAGTCAAAATGTTTCTTGTCTTGTCGCCAATAATGATTTAACAAGTTTATGGCATAGGCGACTCGGACATGTTGGATACAAGAATTTGAAAAATATTTACAAAAACCAACATGTAAAAGGACTACCCAAATTGAATTTTGAAAATCTTGGCTTATGTGACACTTGTCAAAAGAACAAATTAGTTAAGAGTAGTTTTAAACCCAAAAATGAAATTTCCACTACCAAACCCCTACAATTGCTTCACCTTGATTTGTATGGGGATATTGGTACGGCTAGTCTAAGTGGAAAACATTACACTTTTGTTATAGTCGATGATTTTTCGAGATATACTTGGGCTCTTTTTCTTACAAATAAAAACGATGCCGTTAATGAGTTTGTTAAGTTGTGTAGACTTATTGAGAATGAAAAAGAAGATACTATCAAGTCTATTCAAGCGATCGAGGTGGAGAATTTGACGGTGAATTTAGAGTATTTTGTGAAACCAAAGGATATGCTCATAATTTCTCGGCTCCAAGGACACCTCAACAAAATGGAGTAGCCGAACGGAAAAATCGAACATTACAAGAAATGAGTCGATCCATGCTCAATGAATTTTCACTTCCAAAGTATTTTTGGGCAAAGCCGTAAGTACCGCTTGCTATGTCATTAACCGAGTTTATATTCGCCCTAATATGAATAAAACTCCATATGAGCTTTGGAAAGGAAGAACTCCAAATATTAGTTATTTCAAAATATTTGGATGTAAGTGCTTTATTTTGAATACTAAGGATCAATTGGACAAACTTGATCCTAAGGCCGAAAGAAGGTATATTTATGGGGTATTCAACCAAGAGCAAAGCATATCGGGTTTACAACAAGACTAGCATGGTTGTTGAAGAATCCATTCATGTCAAATTTAATGAAGCCTCGGGTGTTGAAAGAATACCGAATGACGATAGTGATGAAGAGGATATTGTTGAACCTATTGTTCAAAGTGATGCTCATAATGATCAACCTTCAAGTTCAAATGTTCCTCAAGAAGATAGGGGTGATACTTGAATCTTCCCGTAGCATTGAAATTTAAGGAGATCACCCAAAAGATCTTATTATTGGTGATCCCTTGATAAAGTAATGACTCAAGGAATTTTGCCGAGAAAGCTCTTATATCTCAAAAAGAGCCTAAAAATGCTAAGGAAGCTATTGAGGATGAAGATTGGTTTTTGGAAATGCAAGAGGAGTTGAATCAATTTGAAAGAAATGATGTATGGGAATTAGTACCTTGTCCTCCATCTCAAACAATCATTGGTACAAAATGGGTATTAGGAACAAACTTGATGATCAAGGCAACATTGTTCGAAATAAGGCAAGGTTAGTAGCTCAAGGGTATTGTCAAGAAGAAGGTATTGACTATGATGAAACTTTTGCACCGTAGCACGTTTAGAAGCTATTCGTATTTTACTTGCCTATTCTTGTTTCAAAATTTCAAACTTTACCAAATGGATGTTAAATCCGCTTTCTTAAATGGTATTATTCAAGAAGAAGTCTATGTAAAACAACCTCCAGGGGTTTGAAAATTTTTCTAGGCCTAATGATGTTTATAAACTTAAAAAGGCTTTGTATGGTTTAAAACAAGCACCCCGTGCATGGTATGATAGACTTAGCTCTTTTCTTTTGCAAAATGGTTTTACAAGAGGTAAAGTTGATACTACACTCTTTGTTTTTGAAAAAGGGCAAGATTGTTTACTTGTGCAAATTTATGTTGATGATATTATATTTGGTGCTACTAATGAATCTTTGTGCAAGAAATTCTCCAAGTTAATGCAAGGTGAATTCGAGATGAGTATGATGGGGGAGCTAAACTTCTTCCTGGACTTCAAATTAAGCAATGCCAAGAAGGTATTTATATTTCGCAATCAAAGTATACAAAAGAACTTTTGAAGAAGTTCGGCATTGAAGAAGGAAGAACCGCCTCGACTCCTATGGCAACCAATGTCAAAATTGACAAAGATGAAAAAGGCAAGTCGGTTGATGAATCCAAGTATCGAGGTATGATTGGTAGTTTACTTTATTTAACCGCTAGTAGACCGGACATTCTTCATGCCGTATGCCTATGTGCTCGTTTTCAAAGCAATCCCAAAGAATCTCATATGAGTGCCGTTAAAAGGATTTTTCGATATTTGAAAGGCACCATTCAATATGGCTTATTTTATCCAAAGAATGAAAATTTCTCTCTTAAAGGTTATAGTGATTCGGACTATGCGGGAAATATTGATGATCGGAAAAGTACTTCCGGATCATGTCAATTTTTAGGCGATTGCCTAGTTTCTTGGTTTTCAAAGAAGCAAAAGCGTGTTTCTCTTTCAACGGCAAGCCGAATATATTTCCGCCGCATTTTGTTGTACTCAACTTCTTTGGATGAAACAAACCTTAGCGGATTACAAATGCTCTTTTGAAAACGCGTACCTATCTTTTGTGATAATGTATCCGCTATAAATATTGCTCAAAACCCGGTTCATCATAACCGTACTAAACATATTGAGATTCGACATCATTTTCTAAGGGATTGTGTCTCAAAACGAAAAATTGAGATATCTTTTGTTCCATCTCAAGATCAATTAGCGGATATTTTCACAAAACCGCTAACTTCCGAGACTTTTGCGTCGATACGAGCTCGGTTAGGCATAATGCATATTGAATGAAATTCACGTTTGTATTTTGCACGTTTTTAAAACTTAGGGGCGAAAAATCGGATTTTCGGTTGAAAATTCGGATTTTGGAAAATTTGCAAAACAAATTTGAAGAGGTTGAGGCAACCGGTCGTAGCCCTCAACGACGACCGGTCGCCCTCAACCACGACCGGTCGCCCTAAGCCATTTTTTGGTTTAAAATCGTTCTGTCTTCAGCATTAGTCTTTTCACTCATTTTGGCCATTTTTCGTCCCCTTTGCCAAATGCACACTATTGTCACTCAAAATTGATTTTTATGCATTCCATTTATATCTTGGACCGTATATAGCATGTTTATCATCATCATTGCTCATCCTTTCCGATTAAATGGTAAGATTTTTCCTTACTTTGCTCAATTGGGTTGAACCCGAGTTTATGGCCTTTCTTGTATATTACTTGATGAAATTATTTTATGATCATGATGAGCTTAGTTGTTATCTTTGTTTTGTATGATAATTGGTATGATTTGGTGATGAAATTTTTTGGCTTGGATCATTTACAAGGGCTATATACAACTCTTTTTATTTTTCACGCCCACAATGTGTTCGATGAAATGTTTCAATGAAAATTTCAACTTCTACATGATTCTCTCGCTCCAAAAGTCTTCTATACTCTTTGAGATCATGTTTTGGGAAATAAAACGGGCGTATGAACTCTCATTCATGATGCATTTCTCCCATTTTCCTTGGTTTTTAAGCCTAAAATTGCTCAATGGTTGATAAATCGTCTCTTTGGCGCACTTTGATATATCTATGATGTTTCTATCATCCTAACATTCTTTTGATGATTCCAAAGGGGAGAAACAGGAAATTGGCTCGTTAGCTCAAAGAAGCCAATAAAAGCTCATAATAGAAGCTACAAGCTATGGCTTTTTAAGGCCATAAGTTGTGAAGAAAACTTAGTCCAATGGTTGTTTTATGGACTTTATGGACTTGTTTGCATGGACATTAAGTATTTGTGACAGGGGAGCTTCTAAGCTCATGAAGTTATTGTTTATTTTTGTAAAAGCTTGTGCTTCTAGCTTATGCAATAATTCTTCTTAATGTGCTTGTTGATAGGGGAGCGTTTGTAAAATGTTTTTAAACGGATAGTTTACTCTTAAACCGGAAAATTATTTTGCTTTTGAAATCGTCCTCTTGAAAATTGTTTTGGTTTGTAATCATCAAAAAGCGGGGAGTTTGTTAGATAAATGTTTTTATCATGATTTTGATGATTTTGTTCTAAAGAGTTTTTATACCAAAACAATGTCCCTAAATGTTGTCCTAACACTTCCAATCGATCTAAAATGTTTTTACTATTTTTTGGAGTATTTCTTGAAGTTTATTTTCGATTTAAAATTGGACAACACTTTTGTTTCAGCTCGACCGGTCGCCCTATAGGGCAACCCGCACTGAGTTGAGTTTTGAAACAGAAAATGGGACGTAAGAAAAAAAAAGGGAGCGGCGACCGGCCGACTGTGGGTGGCGGCCGGTGGTCGACCGGTCGACCGGTGAGCGACCTGCACCGCAAGTTGGATTTTTGTTCCGACTTCTGTTTTTTAAAAACGCGTCAAGGGCAACCGGTCCGGTAAATGAGGCGACGGTCGCACCCCCTTCGACCGGCCGGTCCTGTGTGTAAAAATTCGCAGAATTCAATTTCAATCTTATCTCTGCGCGACGGTCGAACCCATGTTTGACAAAGAAACTATCCGCGTTTTGCATGACTTTTCCCTATTTTGTGGGATTGATTTCTAACAGCTATATTGATGATTTTAAATGGTTTCTTTTTGCAGAAATCACTCCCCAAGGAGGAGCCAATGTCCGGAAATCAAAGCCAAGACCTCTCCTATAAATAGAGGCTTCATTCAAGCAACAAGATACAACACAATATACAAGCAAAAAGAGCATACAAAGCAAACACTTTCATATATCTTGTTGTATTAGCCTAAGCACTTTCACTTGCACAAATTTGAGGTCTAGGCTCTCAATTCTTGATTACACTTGTACTCATATTGTATCAATCATTATTGAGTTGTAATCTTGATTTTGGTCATCATTCAACACAAGACATCCTTGTGAGTATTCTTGTGGTAAGAATACACTTGGGTGATCTAGGTGATAGGTGTTTGAAGGTTGTGGTAATCTTCAAAGGTGTTGTAAGAGGGTTGTGGTAATCCTCAAGGTGTTGTAAGAGGGTTGTGGTAATCCTCAAGGTGGTGTAAGAGGATTGTGGTAATCCTCAAAGTGGTGAAGGAGGGTTGTGGTAATCCTCGAGGTGTTGTATTAATTTTTGGTAAATTAATAAAATCTTTTCTTTCTTTTTGAAATCCATCCCTGAGATATCTTTGGGGTGGTAGAGGATTAGGCCCTAGGTGGGTTGAACCTCTTTAAATCGACGAGTGTTGTTTTATTTCCGCATTTACATTCTCGTCTTTGGTTGATTATTCGAAAAAGAGGGCAAAATCTGAAAAACCTAGATAATCTATTCACCCCCTCTAGATTATCGTAGCCACTGACTAACACAAATGAGACCACATAATTAAAATGAGACAGTGTGGACTAATCCTGGCCACATATCTCAAATTTTAGATGGCTGTGATCTTTCCAATTTAATATTTATTTTCCTTTTATTTTTAAGCTGAAAAGGGCATATTAGTCATTACACAATTACATAATATCAGTTTAAATTAGAAACTGAATAATTCGTTTCATCTCCCCCACCAAACCCGTAGGCTTGGAACGGGCGGTTGTTGGGGTCGACGGACGGCGGCGCTCTGTCTTTCCTCATTGGGCCGACAACAGTCTCTCAGTATTTGACCACTCCGCTGCTCAAGAAACTTGACCGACAGCTTTTTTGTGTGTGTGTAGTGATGGTGAATTATTTGCCCTATTTGTCCTTCACAGCTACCTGCACTTATATCTTCGCAACTACGCCCCTCGATCTTCTGTTATTTAAGAATTTGCACTTACGCTGAATGATTGATTGGTTGTCCCAATATAATAATTGAATTGGAATTCCCAGTTTTATTTTAATTTGATTGTTGTTAATATATAAAACTTCCTATTTTAAAATAATCGTGGCATACATTTATCAATATTATATATGTTTTTACTGTACACTTATATGTTGGAAATGGAGAATTGGTGAAGAAAGGCGATCGACGTGAGAAAACGAGGTCTACGAGGGGGCGTTAGGATTCTTTGTACACTTATATGTTTTTCGATGTATACTTATATGTGTTTTGATGTATAAATAGTTAATTTTTATGTATGTATTTATGTTGTTGTATACTTATTTTATTTGTTGTATACTTATATATGTTTTCTTTGTACACTTATATGTGTTTTGTTGTATACTTATTTTTTGTTTGACAATTGTAATATGTTAAAGTACAAATATGTTAAATATACAAAGATAATAGTTTTAAATATACATTAAATATATGCTAAATATACAAAGACAATAATAATGAGCGTGATTTTCTCTCTCTATAATTGATTTACTTAATCCACGGTCCCCACATGTTAATTAGCGTGATTTCTCTCTATATATAATCGATTCCTTGATTCGCGGTCCCCACATATTTTTGTTTGACCATTTTAATATGCGGTAAAATTATACTAAACATACAAAGAAAAATAGTGTTAAATATACATCCAATATATGATAAGTGTACAACATCTTGTATGGCAGAAAGCACATGCACGATTTTCTCTCCGGTAGCGATTTTCTCGCGATTTTCTCTCTCCCCACGTGATTTTCTCTCTCCTAAGAATCGATTCCATATTTGGATGGTCCCCACATGTTTGTTTTGACAATTATACCCTTATTTTGCATTAATTAAATGTTTAATATAATTTTAACCCCTATTTATCTTAGCCATTGATATAGATAAGGGAGGGTTGAGATGAGTCCACACTGTCTCACTATAATATGTGGTCTCATTTTAACCTCCCCTATATATATATATATATATATATATATATATATATATATATATATATATATATATTTTAAAGACCAGGACATATGAGCAAACCAAAGTCAGGCTATCTAAGTGTTAGTGGTTTGCGGTCGGGCCATTTCAACCTCCACTCCAAACATTCTAACATAAGTTAATTACTATTTATATTTATTATAAATTTAAATTTTAAAACCAATTATCACCTTAAAGTTCGGAAATCAGCATATGAAAAAAGACAAACATAAACTTGTATTTTATAGACCAAAATACTTAAACTTGTTACGGAAAAAGAAAATAACGGAACAGGCCTAGAAAAGGGGAAAGATAGAAGGACTCATCAAATTAGTATTTCAATTTGTTCTTCTGTGTTTATGGATTTCAGAAAAAGAGAAAAATAAAAATAAAAATAGAATTTCATCTTTAGTAATTTTATTACTACATTTTGCGTGGGTCCATTAATGACACATGACAATAGAATTTGAAATCAGATCTTGAGAAACCAATATTATATTATTCAGTAAGAAGAATTCACTTGATTGACCTAATCTTTGCACCTCTTAGGTATGGATTCACATAATCTTGAAACATCACTAATTTTTAATGCATGTATATACGCTGCAAATTTTATTATCAAAACCCTTATAAATTAATTTCTAGCATCCATGCACATTGTTAGGTATCTATCCGCCTCGGATAATACAAACCACGTGCAAATACAGACTCAAAAGAATCCTATTATACAAACCATAACTCTAGGACTCAAGAAAGAAAATATTAGTAAAGCAAATAGAAGTCAACTCAAGTATACGGGATAAAACCCTAAAACCGAAATATAGAGAAATTTCGGCTCAGGACCAGTTACTCCCAAAACCGGCGTGTCACCGAGAGATTCACCGGAAGAGAAGCAAGGATGGAACCCCGTGAGCCTCTCCACAGCAGCCTTCAAGATTCCCACTCAAACCCCAACATACAAAGATCAGAAACCCTAGAAATACCCCCAAATCCACAGCAAACCCTAGTTTACAGAAAACCTCAGAGTTTGTCCACAAAGATCGTGAACAAGTGAAGACAACACTCAGATCTCACACTATATCACAGAATCACTCAGAAATGTCACGAGGAGTTGAGATTTCTAGAGGGAGAAGTAGCTCACAGAGAGAACCGAGGGATCGAGAGAGAAGAGAGAGAAAGTGAGATCTAAGAACTGAGATTAGGGTTTCTGTAGAAAGGTATTTATAGGACTTACCAACGAATAGGATCACTCACATAGATTGGACGAACAAGATCAAACAAGAGGATCCGCGGACAGCTAAGTCGGATCCCGCAATCCGGATAAGAGACCCGATCACACATGGGCTGAGTTCGAGTTGGGCTTTGTTGCATCTTTCAATTTGATCTGTTGGGCTCAATTATTGTAATGGGCGGAATGAATTAAGGACCAATAAATACAACAATCTCCACCTTTGGCTCATTAGATTCATTAGACAAACTAGGGAAATTAAACTGGTCATCATCATCGCCTTAAGTGCCTACTATACACAGAGTACAGTAGGGCTTTCACCATAACCAAGACTTAAGTCGATTCTGATCAAAGAAACACTAAGGTAATTTGGATTTATACAAGTCGACCTAAGCAAGCTTTTGGTCCAACAGGTTTTGAACTTATTAGCAAACACACGAAGCCAATAAGCCCGGGGAAATCACCAAGGGACTAGTCACGGTGTCAAAATTTAAAATTTTGAGACAAGTTTTGAACTTTGATAAGGGTAGACACTTAGTACCCATATCACCGGTGGTTGAATTTAAAACCACTTTTTCAAGATTAACTAAACCTTTTGAAATAATATCTCTAATGAAATGAAAACGTACATCAATATGTTTGGTTCTATCATGAAAAGCGGTTTTTGCAAAGTTGAATTCAGTTGAGAATCGAAAATACTACAACCTTTTGGTTTAGAAAACCAATCTTAAACAAGACCTTTGAGCCACAAGGCTTCTTTTAAAGCGATTCTTCGCAACATATTCCGATTCTGTTGTTGTGAGAGCCACAATATGTTTAATCGAGATTTCCAAACTAATCGGGGAACCACAAAGTGTAAAAACATATGATGTTGTAGATTTTTTACGCTATCTCTATCATTTGCATAATTTGAATCAACAAATCCTTTCAAAATTATGCCACTACAACATAAATGACATTAGGTAACACAAATTTTGTAGCACTTTTTACATAAGGTACATATGTAACACATGTTTGTAACACTTTTTACATTACAATATTTATGTAACACTTTTGTAGCACTTTATCAATATCTAACACTTATATGTAATACTTTTATATAAGTAACCTTTTTTAAGTATCACTTTTTTTGTTATTTTTTTGTAACGCAAATAGGTAACATTTTTATCAATATGTAACGCTTATATGTAACACTTTTATATAAGTAACACTTTTTAAGTATCACTTTTTTTTTGTTATTTCTTTTTTGTAACGCAAATAGGTATCACTTTATTTAAGAAACACTCTTGGTAACACTATATTTTATTGATTGTAATACTTTTTAAGCTATATTTTAGTAACACAAAATTATATAACTATTATTAAATCATGTCAAAGATTTATTTAATTAATTGATGTCACCAAAAAATTGTAGACATCATATACTATGTTTTTTTAACTGAATTTTTGTTTTCTTTTTACAAAGTATTTAAGTTTTGCTTTTATTTTTTTATTTTTACGAAGTTAATTAATTCTGTCTTAATACCGATGGAAAATGCGCATGTATATATTCTATTATTATTATTATTATTGCTTTTTAAATTTTTACTAACGGAGACCAATTTTATCGTTAACTTTTTTTTTTTTTTTTTTACTTTTTAAAAAAATTACCAATTAAAATTAATGTTGTCGGTAATTACTTAGAAATTTTTTCCATCGGTAAATTATTTTTCGTTATTTTCTTTATTATTCAATTTTTTTCTTGTTAGGACTTTTTTATCGTCGGTAAATTAATTATATATTTTTATTTTTACCGATTGAATATTTATCATCAATAAATTTATTTTATATATTTTTGATATTTTTAATTTGTTGTGTCCTTTAATATATATATAATATGATTTTCAAACTATATACTATATAATATAAAATTTGATATATGCAATGTATAATATAATTTACACATATATTATAAAATATAATATTTATTATATAAAATATTATATATATATATAATATATATATATGTGTGTGTGTGTGTGTGTGTGTATATAAAACAAAGCAAAAGTTGTAATAAGAATCAACTTAGCTTAGTGGCAAATTGCCACTTCAATACATAACAGGTCGTGGGTTCGAATCTACTTGGTGGCAAAAAATAGTATTTCTACGAAGTGCTACCAAAAAAGTGTTACATAAGATTCATATGTAACACTTTAGAAGTATATTTTTTAAATTGTTACAAATATAAAAAGTGTTACAAAAAATGTTACATAAGATTCATATGTAACACTTTAGAAATATTGCTTCAAAGTGTTACCAATAGAAACTTAATGTAACACTTAGAAAAAGTGTTACTAAAAGCTAATAAAAGTGATACCTTAGACTATAGGTAGCACGAGCAAGTGCAACGCCATAAAAGTGCTACCTATTGTCTATAGTAACATTTTATGGCCATTAGGTAACATTTTTTGAGTGTTACTTAATATCATTTATATTGTAGTGTGCCATTTTCATTTTTTGAAAAACACAAGCTATAATCAGAAAAATGCCTTAAATATCTCAACAGCCATTTTAAAGCATTCCAGTGCACCAAACCAGGATTGCATTCCAGTGCACCAAACCAGGATTAGACATGTATCTACTCAAACAAGACACAACATAGGCAATGGGCCTAGTACTTACCATTAGATACATTACGGATCCAATTGTATTTGCATAAGGAATGTTTTTCATAGCACTGATTTGAGAATTAGTTTTGGGGACTGATCCCTACTTAACAAAAAATGAGAAGCTAAAGGAACATTCAGATTTGGCACTTGCCATAGAAAATTTTTGTAAAATCTTTTCTATGTAAGAGAGGTAGTGTAAGTAAATGACAGATTTATTTCTGTCTCTTTCAATGTTCATACCCAAAAGTTTCTTTGCATCACCTAAATATTTCATGTCAAATTTTGCACTCAAACAATGTCTGACATGATCAATAGATTTAAGACAAGGACTAGCAATCAGCATATCATCAACATATATAAGCAGGAATATAGGAGTAGTAGCATCAAGTTTAAAGTAAAGACAATGGTCAAATTGAATTCTAACAAACTTTAAATCAAGCATGCACTGATCAAATTTTTTATTCCATTGCCCAGGTGATTGCTTAAGGCCATACAAAGACTTTTTGAGTAAGCAAACACAGTTAGGCTTGGATTTGTCCTCAAAGCCCTCAGGTTGTTTCATATAAAAAATTTTATCCAAGTCCCCATGTAAAAAACAGTTTTTACATCTAATTGTTTCAGTTCCCAATTGAACTGAGCACACAAAGCAAGCATGATTCTCACAGTTACAAATTTAACAACAGGAGCAAAGATTTCTGTGTAATCTATCCCTTCCTTCTGAGTAAAACCTTTAGCTACTAGCCTAGCCTTAAACCTAACACCTTCAGCTTCATTTTTAACCTTAAACAACCATTTACTATCCACAATAGAACAGTTAACAGGTTTAGGAACAAACACCCAGGTATTATTCACATGCAAAGAAGTCATTTCATCTTGCATAGCATTCATCCATTTAACAGAATCAGCAGACTTAATAGCTTCAGCAAAGGTTTTAGGCTCAGAATTATCAATAGCATCAAACACAGAAAACACATAGGAAGTCATGTGAAAATCAGCAAATCTGTTTGGAACTCTAACATTTCTCCTAGTTCTATCCCTAGTTAATACATAGTCACCAAGTTCATCTTGCACATCATTAGCAGGAGCATTTTCAGTATTAACATCAGGAAAGTCATCATGATTATCATGCAAATCATCATGCTGAGTATTATTATCAACATGCACATCATCATTGTTCACATTATCATGCATAGCATCATTAATAATAGTATCAGCAGGCAAAGTAATAGCAGGAGACATGTTAGAAGGCTCCACCTCACTTGGAGTACCAGTATTTTCAGAAATAGTTTGAGGAGGAGGAAGATTAAAGCAAGGAAACTCATGTTCATTAAACACTACATCCCTACTAATCACAGTTTTAAAACCAGGTTCCCCTTTATACCACAATCTGAAACCTTTAACACCCTCTGGATATCCTAAGAAAACACATTTCACAGATTTGGGTTCCAATTTATCATGTTTTTGGTGTACAAAGGTTGAGCATCCAAAAACTTTGAGGTTTGAAAAATCAATTTGTTTTCCAGTCCAAACTTCTTCAGGGTATTTCCCATTCCAATGAACTGAAGGAGACCTATTTATCAAATAAGTTGCTGTAACAACAGCTTCACCTCAGAACTTCTTGGCAAGACCTGAGGTAGCCAACATGCTCCTCACCCTTTCCAGGAGAGTTCTGTTCATCCTCTCAGCAACCCCATTTTGCTGAGGGGAATAAGGCACAGACTTGTGCCTTTTAATACCAAATTCATCACAAAGATTGTCCATCATTTGATTACAAAATTCCAGGCCATTATCAGTTCTCAAAACCTTTATCTTTTTACCAGTTTGGTTTTCAATGAGGGTTTTCCAGGTTTTGAACTTATCAAAAACATCAGACTTATTTTTCATTAAAAACACAAACACTTTTCTGGAAAAGTCATCAATGATGGACAAAGAGTACTTATTACCACCATGTGTAGGCACAGAAGAAGGATCTCAAACATCAGCATGCAAGTATTCAAGAACATCACAACTAGTTGACTGTTTAGGTTGAACATGGGAAGGGAATTTCACTTTTTGATGTTTACCATACACACATGAATCATAGAAAGATAAAGTATTCAACTTGTCAATTCCAAGACAACCTTTATTCTTTAATAATTCAAGACCCTTAGCACTAATATGACCTAGCCTTTTATGCCACAAATCAGTCATATCATTCACAGCATAGTTCACAACTTTATTAGCAGAAATAGGCACAGAGGATTCATGTTTAGCATGCAAGACATACAAATTTCTGGTTTTAATTGCTTTAGCAACAATCATAGAACCCTTAAGAATTTTCATAACACCATTCCCCCATTTCCCTTCAAGCCCATCAGATTCCAAGGCAGCACAAGAAATCAAGTTGTTACTAAGATCAGGAACATGTCTCACATTTTTCAGAGTTAAAACACAGCCATTATCAAATTTGAGACATACATTTCCAATACCAAAAACCTTGCATTTCTTTTCATTTTCCATAGACACAGAGCCATGCATCACTTTAGTATAATCAGTAAACATGTGCCTATAAGGTGTCATGTAAAAGGTGCAAGCTGAATCAATTAACCACTCAAGTTCAGATTTAGCAAGATTATTCACAGAGTTCACAGAATCATCACAAAACTCCACAATCATAAACACATCACCAAGATTATCACTAGTAGAAGCAAGATTGGCTTGTTCATTGTTCTGAGGTTTTTGATTTTGGTTCCCCTTTTTAGGCTTAGTACACTCCTTAATATAGTGACCATGTTCCCCATAATTGTAACATTTTCTATTGTTTTTAGGCCTAGACTTAGACCTGTTCTTGCTCTTACCCCTTTTCCTATCATTTTTCTGGTTATTAGATTTGTTTCGAGATCTACCTTACATGCATCACTTCCCATTCCCATGTTTGTTCCCTTTAGAAGACTTAAGGTCTAATTCCTTACTCTTCAAACCATTCACAACAGTTTCTAAAGAAATTTGATCCCTACCATATTTTATAGCGATTTCACATCACTTTGTAAGAATCGGGGATAGCATTTAACAAAGATAATAGGGGAGTAATCATCAATGTTCTTATCTCCAGTCAGTTTTATATCTTGGATGAGTTTTGTAAAAATATCAAAGTTCTCATCCATATCTTTTGTCAAGTCCAATTTGAATCTAAAAAATGTTTCAAGAAGGAAAAGTTTTGAAGGTAGGGTAGTATCAGTGTAAAGCTCTTCAAGTTTTTTCCACAAATCTTTGGCACTTGACAATTTTCCAACCTTTCTCAACACAGAGTCAGAGAGATTCAAAATTATTGAAGAATAAGCATATTCATCAAGTTCAATTTTAAGTTCTTGAGAATCTTTCTCACTAAAACTGGTCAACAGTTTTAAAACATTTTTGTTGAATCAAAATACCTTTCATTTTTGTTGCCAAATAGAGAAATCAGTTTTACCATTGAAAGGCTCCATATGATATCCAGAAGCAGCAGCCATAGTTCAAGTATTGCAAAAGACCAAATACATAACACAGAGGCAATGCAAGAAACAAGATATTACACAGATTATCACAGGTTCACAGATATCAGCAGGAGACCACACAGTGATCACACAAGATCAGCAGAAGCAATATAATAGAGGACCACAGAAACACAATATCACACACAGGTAATAGAATCAAGATCGAGTATAGCAACAAAAATAGAACGGGATCACTAAGGACTCAAAGTAAAGATCCCCTCGCACCCCAGGATTCTACTACACTCGTATGATGTAGGGTCAAGGGGTTTGATGCTTAGGGTTTCTCAACCAAGCCAAGAGAAAGAAATAAAGAGAGAAAGAGATAAGAAATTTTACCACCAGAAGCTAGTTCTGGGATTACCAACTCCAGAACAGTCACCACAGGCCAAGAATCACCAAGAACCAGCCAAGAACCAGAAGCACCAACCCACACGAGGCGGATAGGGTGCTCTGATACCACTGTTAGGTATCTATCCGCCTCGGATAATATGAACCACGTACAAATACAGACTCAAAAGAATCCTATTATACAAACCATAACTCTAGGACTCAAGAAAGAAAATATTAGTAAAGCAAATAGAAGTAAACTCAAGTATACGGGATAAAACCCTAAAACCGAAATATAGAGAAATTTATTTCGGGACCGATTCTCCCAAACCACGAGTGTGTCACGGAGAATCACCAGAGAACCAAGGATGGAACCCACAGAGCCTCTCCACAGCAGCCTTCAAGATTCCCACTCAAACCCCAACACACAAAGATCAGAAACCCTAGAAATACCCCCAAATCCACAGCAAACCCTAGTTTACAGAAAACCTCAGAGTTTGTCCACAAAGATCGTGAACAAGTGAAGACAACACTCAGATCTCACACTATATCACAGAATCACTCAGAAATATCACGAGGAGTTGAGATTTCTAGAGAGAGAAGTAGCTCACAGAGAGAACCGAGGGATCGAGAGAGAAAGTGAGATCTAAGAACCGAGATTAGGGTTTTAGTAGAAGGGTATTTATAGGACTTACCAACGGATAGGATCACTCACATAGATTGGACGAACAGGATCAAACAAGAGGATCCGCGGACAGCTAAGTCGGATCCCGCAATCCGGATAAGAGACCCGATCACACATGGGATGAGTTCGAGTTGGGCTGAGTTGCATGCTGGGCTGCATCTGTTGGGCTCAATATTGTAATGGGCCAGAATGAATTAAGGGCCAATAAATACAACACACATTACTTACTTCAATAAGATATAATAAATGTGTAATATTATCTGAAATTGCTGTAATTGAATTTTACAGAAAGTTGATGGGCTCATGGTCATATAAATATGACATACCAACTGTGCCATCAAATCCAGTATCAACATATTACATTCGTATATGGCAAAGATGGTTATGTTTAATAAGTCATTTTTTGTTTTGGCTATGGTCCTTTCATGGTTTATTGCAAGTGTAATGTGTTACGACGTAGATTGCTCAAAAATTCCCATAGAAAATTTGAAACCATGTGGGCCTTTCATGACTGGATCTTCAAGCAAACCGACCATTGAATGTTGCAAAGGCGCTCAGAGTTGGTTCGAGCTGGCCCATACTCCTGATGTCTGCCATTGCTACAAAGCATCGCCAGGCCGGCTACCTTTTAAACTGAATAAAAATAAAACAGTAGCCCTTCTGTCTCAATGTCACCTTTCGCGTGGTTTTCCGATCTCGTTTGTTGTCTCTTGTAAGTCGGGTTTATTATTCAGTAATAGTCGTACTACACTAAGTGCATGGTATATTAATTTGGTGTCTAAATGAAAGACAAATGTTCTATTTTAGGAAAATATGGCACATTATGATGGATCTACATTGGGTGCATGCATGTTTTGCGAAACTTTGAACATATATATCAGTGTTTTCATGAAACACAAAATAGTACTCCATTTATTCAAGAATGAGAATTTATATTTTAGTGATTACCTGGAAAATTTCAAAAATAGTAATATTTTTGGGATATTTTTATATTTTTAAGTTATAAATATATAGTTGAAACTTTTCAATATGATTTTGTCAATGTCTCAAAGTAGTAGAAATACAATGTGCACTATATAGGAAATGTGTAGTAATCATAACGAAAATATTTTTTATTTATTGAAATGTTTGATTACATTTTCGTTTGGCTACGTGTAATCGTAGATTTATAATATCTAAATTGTGTTATTTTTTGTCAATGCAGTGACAAGCATTGTCTCACCAACTAAGGTGCATGGAAAGCTTGATGGGCCAAAAAACTCCAGTTGCAAAAGGGAATAAGCGAGAATCACAAAGTAGCCCAATTTCATAAAGTTGTCAATACTCTGGATGAGTTGTAAAAGCAAATGAAAACAATTATAATATTAACTATATAAATATTATTTTGGCCCTGTTATATATGTCAGAAATTTAAAGGTTAATTCACATATTGCTTTCAGAAATAAAAACAGAGGTTTCTTTTTTTTTTTTTTTTTTTTTTTTGAGGGGGAAAACAGAGGTTTCTAATATTTGGATTCATTTGTAATGAACTTAAAATTTAAAATTACATGTGAAATGAGAAAATAATTTTCTATATAATTGAAAAAATTCTGAGTTAAAGACAGAAACTTTGATCATCTAAGGAAATATGCAAGTGGCTATCTTCTTATTAAAGAGGGATATATTACTCTTTTGCATGTACTGTTAAAAAAACTTGAATAGCCAACTTTGATGATCTTCTACAAAAATAATCCAACAAAAATATCTTTGTGACAAAGTTATATTAAATGGAAAATTAATTAATCATTTTGTATTTCTTTAAATTTTATTTTTAGTTAAATAAATTATATTAATATAATCGTTTGATTAATTCATTCAAGGCTATAGAATTTCAAAAGAGTGAAACAGTTTATATAAAAAAATTATTTCTTTCATTGATCTATTGAAATTAATTAAAAGTTCATGATCTAGTAATCTCCCTAAGAAACTTTGACGATTATTGTAGTGTTTAGAGATTCAAGTGTTCTTTTTATACTTCTACTTAAATTTATGTTGATATGTTAAATTTAAATATCATCATGGTATATATTTTTGATTTCAAATTTCAGATTTAAACCTATAATTATTTTTTTTAAAAATAGCCATTATCTAATAGTGACCTATTTAGTCGAAGCCCAGCGGATTGGATTAGAATTAGGTTCCCAATATTAATGGTCCATATAAAGTGGCATGTTTAGCCCGTGGCCAACCAGAGCTAGCTTGAAACCGAGGTACATCTCTAGGTGGGAATACGGTAATACCTTGAATCGCAAAGTTCGTTTCCTTTATATTTATGGCCTATGGAAAAATTGAGGTGCCACTTGAGCATGAGAACATCACAAAAGTTATTGGACGGTATTGATATAAATGACAGGAACTTGTATACTAAATAGTATTTATGTTAAATGTTGTAAAAATCATAACTTTTATTGGATATAACAAAAAATAGACCAGAACCATTAAAAACATTAGGGATAGTTACAAAAATCCTCAAGTTTGGGCTAATTAAAAAAAAACAGAGGTTTTTGAAAACCATGCACAAAAACATCCTTGAGATTTGATTTGGTCTTAAGTTTAAGGGGTAAGTGTAATATTGCTATAAACATCGGGGATTTTTTCAAGTATGTGTTGCTTATGAAAGGAGAAAATATAGACATAATCAAACCTCTAAGCGAGTTTTTGTAATTTTTAAAAATCTCGACTTTTTTGTAATGAGCTCAAACCTCACTTGAGGTGGACTACATACATTTGTAAATGGGCTACAAGACACAATGCACTTTGAAAAAGTTGTGCAAGATAAAAATTCGCGAGCCCAATATAATCGAATCGGATGGGATCTCCTATTTGAAAGGCGAAAAATTCTATTCAAACTTTTTCACCATCACGAAAACAATGACCTCATCTATAGCCGGCTTTATTCACTTTATAGCGGATGAATTTTGACAAACAAGGTGCAAGCTTTTTTCATGGTTGAAGTTTTCAACCATTCACACCTTCTTCCATCTCATAAATAGAACACGTTTCATGAGTTTAAAATCATCCCTTGCAAGTGGAGATGTCATAGAGAGCAGAGAGATCCTTGAGATCGATCAAATCAATCCTTGAGAGGTTGAGTAAGAGTTTTTGAGAGTTTTTTTCTAAGTTTGTAAATCTCCTTGTAAATCTATTCTTGTGAAATAGAATTGGTATTTTTTTCTCAAATTCATCCATTTAGTTTCATAATGTTCTTGTGATACCCGACAAGTGGTATCAAAGCCTCGTCGGAGTGCTCGTCGAAATTTACAGAGGTCTAGAAGTTTTTAGTTTTGCGAAATTGGTCAAAACTTAATTTTTAGCACTCCATTAGATTTTTTCGTCGATACGAGTCCGTACTTATTTCGGATCGAAAAATGAACGCCGAACAAAGTTGTACGAGTTGGTGGAACTTTGGAGATCGTGATAAATTATGTAGATAATTTGTTTGTAAATTACAAACCAGGCCCTGAGTTTTATATATTTCATTTGTGACCCCTCATCTTTCTGAAAATTTCATTTTGATTTCTCAACTTTTTGAAAATTCATTTTGGTCCCTGAACTTTCAGAAATTAATTGGCCCTGAACTTTTGGATTTTTCAGTTTGGTCCCTATCTTTCAAAAATTACAGATCAATCCCAAATTTTTGAGAAATTAAAATTGTAAACCCAAAGTGTCTATTCCACAATTTTAACCATTCCGAATGTAAAGGTACTCTCCGTTTTTGAAATTCAACTCCTATCTTTGTGAATGAGTTGTTGGAAGTGAAAATAGCCACGAATGAGTCAACATCATCTTCGGGGAGCTATGATTATGCTCAATGCCACCAATTACATGTTATGGAAACCCCGGATGGAAGATCTACTTAATTGTAAAGATTTATTCAATCCCATAGAGTGAAGGGTGTTGGCCCCGATCTTCCAAGTCAATCGAGTGGAAGAAATCGAATAAAAATATATTGGTCGAGATCAACAATGGATTGACCATAGTGTCTTCCACCATGTCGCACAAGAGTCGGATGCATATGCCCTTTGGTAGAAACTAGTGGACATGTACCAGGCCAAGACCGCTCGGAATAAGGCCTTATTGATGAGGCACTTAGTCAACATGACGTTGAAAGATGGAACTTCAATTGTCGAGCATACTAGTGAGTTCCAAATCCTGGTAAACCAATTGTCATCCGTAGGGATGCCACTTGGAGATGAGATTGGTTCTCCTACTTCTCAGTTCACTTCCCGATAGCTAGAAACACATTTGCTTCTCTCAGAATTGCCCCGAAGAAAAGAAAACTTACTTGTTGGGAAATTTATTGCTTAGATTTTGATGAATGCCATGTAAAACTTAGACTAGAAAGTTGGCACCCCATTTTCCTTGTAATTTGTATTGTAATAGATAGGGTTGTATAAGGTTTTAGTCAAGTCGGCTATGCTGGGAATACAAGAAGTCAATCAAGATCGGAATGAGGACTCATTGAGACATTTGAGTATGGCCAAGAAAAGAAGATCAAGGACTCGATTGAAGAAGTATCGGTGAGACAATTTGTATGAAAAGTCAATCAAGTCAACTCAAGATCTTTAAGTCTCAAGTTGAAGTGACGGATGAGTCATCCATTGATTGGAAGCTAACGCGAAGTCACCTGGGGAATAAAGGATAATTGAGTCAAGTCAAGAGGCAGTGAAAAGAATCCGTTGCCTGAAGTCAAGGAATTTACTTAAACAAGTAATATTTCCATCTTTGCCATGTCTTAAAGTGCTTAGTCCCGAAGCTTGCAAAAGGAATAAACCAATGGGAAGCATCTTGCACCTCGTGTCGATTCTCAAAATCAACATTCATTTAATACGAGGAAATGTCAACATCAAGGATCGCAACAAGACAAGCCAACGAACAAGTGATTTTTGAAAATCAGCCTATCTCTTCAATGCATGATTTTTGAAAGTTCACTATTAAAGGTGAGAATCACTTTGAGAAAAGGTTACCTTGATTACGAACCACGAACAAACAAGCATTATTCATACGTAACTGCAAAATATTCTCAAGTTATTCAAGCAAATCCTCAACCCTAAATCTCAAAGGAAATCGATCCAACACTAGTTTGTGAAGGAAAGACAACTTCAAATTGTTGAAGAGGAAACTTTTGAAGAAGAAAAAAGGGTCTACTTTCCAATGAGGATTGTAGGAAGGTTCAAGGTCGAACCAATCTCACGTTATTGGAGGGCTTCGTGATCAAATCCAAGAAGCTTGAGAAAGTTAATTTGAAGTAGCAAAGGCCATGCTGTGAAGTAGCCGAGTCGGACGAGAAGACAATTTGTGTGACCAAGGCATCTCGGATCGAGTCCCAATGGAGCAAGTCGGTTGTGTGATCAAGATTTGTATATGGGTGATAACCACTGTACACATTGATCATTACTTAGTGGATTCATCCGGGGAGTTGGAGAAGAGAGAGTAGAAGAATTACCCCATCTTCGATCCTCTATAAAAATTATTGTGTCATTTACATTTCAAAGCATTTTATTTCTACATATCACTTTATATCTGCGATAATTTGCTATCCTACGATAATTAACAAAGTGCTAAAATCAAGTGTTAAAACAAACTTAAATCAAATTCAAGGGTGTACAGTCTTCCACTGAAAATCTCATCACAAAGTTAAGGTTTAGTCTAAATAGTGAGTTATTCTATCAACGGCTCTTTCGAAGTCGTTGAGTGGCTAACTCTTGATTAACTAACTTAGTTGTCCATCAAGGACTTAGTGTGTAATTAACTCTGTAATATTTTAAAAGGACTAAAATCGAAAAGTTGGTAAGGTTTATTCAACCCCTCCCCCTTCTAAACCTTACTCACACCCCCTTGGGACCTACAAGTGGTATCGGAGCGGTTGGTTCATTGAGCCTTCCGCGACCAGTTCTTGAACTAGATCTCAAATCTTTCAAAGAAGCTTTCAACACTTGCTCTTTCAAAAGCTATTTCTTTTGAGCAAAGTTAATATTATGGAAGCAAATTTGACACGCATCCCTATGTTCACTATTGAGGAGTTTGATGACTGGAAAATTTGTATGTAGGCTCATCTATCTTCTTTACATGATGAAATGTGGCTAGTGATAGAGGATAGGCCACTACAAATATTGAAACGTGGTCAAGGATATTCTCTACAAGACTCGGACAAAGCAATGTTCAATAAAGTCAAGTCATGCAACACAACAAAAGAAATCGGGATAAATTAACTTTAATTTGTGAAGGATCGAGCAAATTAAAGAAAACAAATTATCTGTTGTTGTTCAAAAATTTGAAAACTTTAAAATGCTTGCGGTGAGACAATGGATGTTTGGATGCTAGATTTCTTGAAATTAAAAATGAGCTCTCAAGACTTGGAAAGGAATACACACGAAGGAGATGTGTATGAAGATTCTAAGGAGTCTCGGTGAATGGGAAATGGAGACCATGGCTCTAAGGCACTCGATGGACCTATCGAAAACATCCAATCATGAACTATTCTTAGACCTCAAAGCTTATGAATTTGGTGAGAAAATAGGATCGAGAGGAGACAGTTGTACCCATAATTGTGCACTTACATCAAGATGGGAAAAGAGTCAAGGCAAGAAAGCCGTTGACCAGGATGAGATTGCCCTTATGGTTAAAAGATTCAACAAGTTCTTCAATAAGAACTATAAAAGAAACAAGGGTGAATCCTCCAGGACACATTTAGCTCCCTCCAAGTCAAGAGAAGATAGGCCACCCAAGAGAGAGTGAGCATCAAAAGGTTGAATATCATAGAGCCGATAACCCAAGAAGAGAAAGAGTGAGCATCAAAAGGTTGAATATCAGAGCCGGTAACCCAGAACAGAAAAGAGCTGATCAAAGAGTTGAGAACTGCGTTGGAATCAGACAACCAGGACATTTTGCTATTATTTGTCCATATCTTGTAGTCAATAAATACGGGAATGAAGAAGAAAGAAGACAAGAAAAGAAAAAGGCCATGTTGGTCGCAGATCGCTCTTTGAGACAACTAAGTCAAAAGAAGCGGCGGACTCGAGAGAGTAGTGAAGTCGACTACTCAAGTGATTACGAAGAAGAAGCATTGATTGTCTAATGGCTAAAGAACAAGATCAACTCGACCAAGAAGATGAGGTACACTCTAACTCATCTCACTCGATTCTAGTGATAGTGCTTGTGACACACACACTTCATCACCCACTGATCTTTATGATTCATTAGGCAAAATGATGAAAGATTTTGAGCACATTAAATCCTCACACACACTATTAAATGAGGAAAACGATCGGCTCAAAAGCAAAACTCACGGTGACTAAGGAGCCGAGTACTCTAAGTCACGTAGTTGATGAGAACAAAGAGTTGAAGGCCGAGAATGGTAAACTAATAAGCGAGAGATAGTTGCTATAGAAAAGAGGGAAAATGATCTCAAAAATGTGATTGCATCATTTACAAAGGCATCTAAATCATTGGATGACCTTATTTTGAACCAAAAAGAGTGTGGAGATAAAGGCGGACATATGATTCAATTCCTTGTGCAGGCGGTCAAACTCCCGCAGTGATTTGGAAAAAGGATCTTCAAGTAATGAAGCATCTCAAAAATCCAAGACACCAAATGTTGCACCCACATTCACTCCAAAGCACAACCACAAACAAAGCGGCCTTGGATATAAAGGAAAAGGAAAAAGCGGACCCCGATTGAGTATCTTTGAGAGGACGGTGAGAAAAATCCACAGAGTTCCTCAACAAACTCCAAATAGGAAGTACTCTGTGAAGAATAAATAGAGCTACCAAAAATCCCATAAGTTTCATCAAAGAAACTCATATGATGGGAATGGTATAAACTACCCAAGCCAAGTCGATTGGAATAATGTGAAATATCGGCCAAAGACCTATGGAATATAAGCCTAAATGGCAAAGGCCAGAACTCAAAGCAAAGGCCATTCCAAAGGCAAAAAGAGCTATCATCAAGACACAAATGCACCCGAGGCACTACACTCGGAAATATCACAACTACCCAAAGAAGGCAATTTCTAAAACACACACACATGCATACGAGACAAAAGAGACAGTTGTGTGAACCTAAAACCCCCAAGCAATTTGCCAAAGTGAATTATGATTATGGCACGAGATAGATGGCAACCTCTTAGAGTCCAATCATTTGGCTATAGGTTGGTTGGATCATCTTAGAGCACTAACCCCTCGGGACCGGACAATTATGGGTACTTAAAAACTGATTTCCTTGATTGTAGGTTCAAGGAACAAGGCGAGTGCCAAGGAACTGGTACATAGATAGTGGTTGTTCGGACACACGACAGTAACAAGAAAAATCTGTCAAAATTCAAGGAGATTAGAGGCGCAAAAGTCATATTTGGAGAAATGAAGCTCAGGGAAATAAGAGGCACTTTGGATCCATCAGAAAAATGGATTAGAAATCACGGATGTTGCATATGTTGAAGGTCTCAACTTCAACTGTTAAGCATCACCAACTCTGTGACAAAGGGCTATAATGTTGGATTCAATATAGGAGTGTGCGGATTAAAGACACTGAATCAAATGAAATAGTGTTGCAAGGATCTAGAAAGAAGAACATGCATGTGGTAGATTGGTCAATGCCACACCAAGTACTTGTCTGTTAGCAAAGAGTCTGCCGAATCAAGTTGGTCGTGGCACAAGAAGGCCGAGTCGTCCGAACTTCAAGGCAATTAACAAACTTGCAAGGAGTCATCTTGTGGAAGGTCCAGCGGACTCGGTGTATAAGAAAGAAAGTGTATGTGATGCATGTCGGATGGGAAAGCGAGATCAAATCATCATTCAAAGAGAAGACTAATCCATCTTCAACAAGGATATTGCATGTTGCATATGGATCTATTTGGTCTAGTTGAGCTAGCTAGCATAAGTGGAAAGAAATACACTTTAGTGGTGGTGGATGATTATTCAAGATATACATGGACAATCTTCATGTGCAAAAAAGAAGAAACCTTGCGAGAAGTTACCTCGGTGATGAGAAGAGTCCAAAATGAGAAGAGTCAAACCATTATAAAGATAAGGTCGATATAGGAACCGAGTTTGTCAATGGGATAATTACTCGATTATTGTGATTAAAATGGTATTGCTCATGAATTATCTGCAAAGCAATGACTCAGCAATGAGAATGGAGTAAGCGAGAAAGAAGAAAGCAGAACTCTCAAGGAAGCTGCAAGGACCATGTTATTTGAAGTCGGTACTAAAAGATTTTTTGGTGAAGCCATAAACATTGCATGCTATACTCAAAATAGATGCATAATTAATAGACGGTGACAAAGACTCCCATGAAATTTGGACGGGAGAAAGCCAAATGTTGCATATTTTAGAATATTTGGATGTAAATGTTTCATCCACAACAATGGCAAGGATAATCTAAAGGCTTTTGATGCTAAAAGCGATGAAAGTATCTTTTGGGATACTCGGTGAAAGTAAAGCCTATAGAGTCTTGAACAAAAGGACTATGGTCACGAGAAGAGTCTATCCATGTGGTTTTTGATGAACCTAATGTAAGTAAAGAAGACTTTGAAGAGTTAGGCGATAAGTGAATCGACCCAACTATGCGAAGAGTCCCTATATTGAAGTCAAATTTCGAGCAATCAATCAAGATGAAGATGAGATGTTGAGTCTCAAAGACAATTTTGGAAAATCTGCTGACTAAATGATGATAATAGAGCTGCTCAAGACAACACTTCTGCAAGACAAGCCGAACCCAAGTGATTTACTCCAACTTTGATGTGAGATGGTGAGAGACCATCCACCAAAGCTAGTCATTGGAAATGTAAGAGATGGTGTAAGAACCAGATCGAGCTCAACAAGAAGCAATGTTCACTTGTTTTATTTCCCAAATAGAGCCAAAAGATGTGTCCCAAGCATTGGATGACACACATTGGATTCAATCCATGAAAGAAGAGTTGAATCGGTTTGAAAGGAACAAGGTATGGGAATTGGTGCAAAGACCAACCCATTAAAATGTTATAGGCACAAAATGGGTTTTCAGAAAGAAGATGAATGAAGAAGGTTTTGTGGTAAGAAACAAAGCAAGATTGGTAGTCAAAGGGTATTGCCAAGAAGAAGGAATAGATTTTGATGAAACATTTGCTCCCGTTGCAAGATTAGAAGCAATAAGGATGTTTTTGCCTATCGCACACAAGAACTTTCTTGTATATCAAATGGATGTGAAAAGTGCATTTTTAAATGGACATTAGAAGAAGATGTCTATGTTGAGCAACCTCCAGGCTTTGAGCGAGAAGACTCTTGGAGACAAGGTGTACAAGCTCAAGAAAGCTCTATATGGATTGAAACAAGCACCCGAGCATGGTATGATACATTATCTCAATTTTTTACGAGATAATGGATTCACCAAAGGCAAAGTGGACAAAACATTCTTGAGAATTCAAGATGGAGAGAGTATCTTGCTTGTTCAAATATATGTGGATGATATCATTTTTGGATCCACAAACAAAGAGTCTGTGTGATAAATTCTCAAACCTCATGTAAGGCAAATTTGAAATGAGCATGATGGGAGAGCGACACATTCTTCTTAGGACTTCAAGTTAAAAAGTTGAAGGGTGGAACTTTCATAAGTCAAACAAAGTACACAGAGATTTAATGAAGAAATTTGGTATGGAAGAAAAGTCTTACGTGAAAATACCAATGAACACATCATCAAGATGGACATGGATGCAGATGGTAAAGTCAGTAGATCAAACAATATACTGAGCACTCATTGGATCATCTTTTCATTTAACAGCAGAAGCGAGGCGGATATCACCTTTGCGGTAGGAGTATGTGCAAGATTTCAATCTGCTCAAAGGAGAATCATATGACTGCATGACTAAAAGAATCCTTAGATATTTGAAGGGATGCCAAGAAGTTGGCTTATGGTATCCAAAAGAAGGAGGATTCAAGCTTATTGGTTACTCGGACTCGACTATCTTTGGATGTAGAGTTGACGGGGAAGAGTACTTCAGGTACATGTCAAATGCTTGGAAATAGACTAGTTTTTGGTTTAGCAAGAAGCAAAATTCAATAGCCACATCCACACCAAGCAGAGTACATAGTCGGGCGGCGTTGTTGTGCCCAAGTCTTATGGATGAGACAACGGTGAGAGATTATGAAATTGAAGGAAAAGAAATTCCAATTATGTGTGACAATACAAGTGCTATTGCAATCACTCGAATCTGTGTTGCATTCAAGAACAAAACACATTGACGTTAGATATCATTTTATAAGAGATCATATTAAAAAGAAAGACATCACTTTGGAATATATCTCAAGCGATAAATGATTAGGTGACATATTCACCAAACCCCTATGTGAATCAAGATTTGAAGAACTTAAGCATGAGCTAGGGTTAATTGAAAGTGAGTTGACACTCGGAAGACTCAATTAGAAGAGATGAAATGTGAAAAGATGAAAATGTTTGATACATGTTTTTATCTTAATTTTGATGATTTTATTTTGTCACCAAAACAATGCTTTTAAAGGTTGTCCAAATACTCTAAATGATTTAAAATGGTTTTAATATTTTAGGAGTATTTCCTCAAGTTTACTTTTGATAACAATGGACAACACTTTTAATGATTTTATTTCAATGGATTTTTCACTCCTTAACAAGGTTCCTAAATGTTGTCTAAATACTCGATTGGTTTAAAATGTTTTTACTAAATTTTGGAGTATTTCTTGGGTTTTATCTTTGACAAAAATTGGACAACATTTGTCTCGTGGTCGACCGGTCGCCCATAGGGCAACCCGTACTGAAGATGTTTTTAGAAACAGAAAATGAGACGGAAGGAAAAACAAGCGGTCGGCCAAGTGCATCTCTGGGGCGTCGGCCGTCCGGTCGGCCGTGCTCAATGATCGGCCGTACACTGCAAGTTTCGTTTTGAAACAGAACTAAAACCTTGCATTTTTGAAACGAGAGGGACGGTTGAAACAGGGTCGGCCGAAGCCTACGTCGGCCTGGGCCGCCTGTTGTAATTTTCAAAGTGTTCTCTTTTTCTCTTATCTCTGTGCGACCGGTCGCCCTATGTATTGACAGCAAAAATATGACCGTTTTTGACAGCAGACACATTTCCTTAAATTGTGGGATTGATTTCTAACAGCTATATTCTTGATTTTAATTGTATTTTTCTGTAGATTTTCAATCCCCAAGAGGAGCCTATGCTTGATCAATCATCTCCTATAAATAGAGGAAGTTTTGGAGCAACCAATACAACAATTGAGATACAACACAACAAGATACACTTCAAGCAAACACTTGGTCTTTCATTGTTATTATTCTTGTTGTAAAATTGCCTAGCTTGTCACTTTCACATCTTTGAGGTCTAGGCTATTCTTGATTACACTTTGCACTCAAATTGTATTATTCATTATTGAGTTGTAATCTGATTTTTGGTTATCATTCAAACACAAGATATCCTTGTGAGTGTTCTTGTGGTAAGAACATACTTGGATGATCTAGGTGATAGGTGAAGAGGATTGTGGTAATCTTCTTATTGAGGTGTTGAAGAATTTGGTATTCTTCAAGGTTGAAGATTGTGGTAATCTTCACAAGGTGCCGTTGAAGGAAGATTGTGGTAATCTTCAAAGGGAGATTGTGGTAATCTCCAAAGGTGGTGTTGAAGAAGAGTGTGGTGCTCTTCAAGGTGTTGTAAGTTGAATTTGTATTAATTTTGGTAATTAATAAAATTCTTTTTCTTTTCAAATCCATCCCGGATATCTTTGGGGTGGTAGAGGATTAGGCCTAGGTGGGTTGAACCTCTTTAAATCGGCGTGTGTTGTTTATATTCCGCACCTTTATTATTGTATTTGAGCATTCGGTTTTAAAAAGAGGGCGCAATCGAAAGATGGAGATAATCTATTCACCCTCCTCTAGATTATCGTAGCGCTTGGACTTACAAGTGGTATCAAAGCCAAACTCTTTGGCAAGCTCGTTTCACATCGCGAGTAAAGAGAAACGATCGCTGGCTCTGAACGAAGCTCATCTATCCAGCACCTCCACCACCAAGCCACCTCGGTTTAATTCCAAAAATTTTATATTTTGGAAAGAAAGAATGGAATGCTATTTACAAAGTTGCGGGTTCGATATTTGGAACACCGTCATCAATGGAGAATCCATTCCGACGAAGAATACACCACACACCTCTAAAGGCTTCAAAGAGCTCAATGATGAAGAGAAGAGAATCATCTCCTTAAATGGTAAAGCTCTTAATATTTTACATTGTTCACTTACCACTTTGGAATTTGATCATGTTGTAGGTATTCGATCGGCACATGAAGTATGGCAAAAACTAGAAGCCATCTATGAAGTATATGCAAATAAAAGGAGCAACTCAAAAGCATCTACTTCTCAAATGGATACAATATCAAATCCAACAATATGGGATGAGCCTCTTACAAATTCCGATGATGAAGTCGAAAAATGTCTTATGGACATCGAAGAAGAAAACGAGGTAAGTTCTAAACCCTCTACTTCTTATGACAATGAATTGCAAAATGAATATAGTGATTTGCAAAATGATTATGATGAACTTCAAAATGAATTCCAAAGCCTACTTGTTAAATACAAAAATTTGAAAAAGGAATTCAATGTTTTGAAAAATGATAAGGATAGTTTATTTACTTCCATGAATCACTATCATGTGCTCACACCACCACACTTGATAAGGTGAGAAACCTTGAGAAAGAAAATAGTACTCTTGTTGAGAATATTGATTGCATGAAAAAGGATTTATTAAAATCAACTTGAGTACCAATAAAATGTCCAATATTGTTGATATTCATAATTGTGATAAGGAACTTGATCATAAACCTAATGTTGTTAATCATATGAAAAAGGATCAAGTCACTATGCATATTGGTCATTATGCTCCTAGAATTATTACTTGTTTTTATTGTGGCAAAAAGGGTCATACGGCTAATTCTTGTCGGGCTAGAAATAGCTCTAAATATTATTGGAGACCTAAAAGTCTCAAAGCTAATCTTAAAGGACCCAAACACATGAGGGTACCACAAAACAATGTGCTATTAGGTACCCGGCAAAGCAAAAATCGGAGAAAATTCATGCCACCAAGAAAACATCAAATGAACGTTTCATTTGATCAAAGAAGGAGAAACTACTCTCAACAAAGCCAATTTCCAAGAAGAGCGTATAATCAAAAATGGGAAAAACACAATCCTTGGAAATGGCAAAGACATCATCAACAAGATGATTTTCAAAGAAGAAGAAACCATCAACCATGGGAAGGTAACCAAACTTGGAAATGGAGAAGTCATCATCAACAAAGTGACTTCTCAATGGGAAGATATCATCAACAATGGGAAAGACACAACCCATGGAAACGGCGTAATTGGTAAACCGTATCTCCCCATTTGTATATGCATTTTTTTGTATGCATACTTTTAATTGTGTCTTAATTGCAAATGAATTTTCAAGTATTTATTTTTAAAATAGGTCTCTTATATATTTATGAGTTTCAAATTTTTTTTAAAAAAAGAGACCTTGCATGATTTTCTAAAACTCTTGAGCATTTTATTAGACTTATGTGGCTTATTATCTCTTATGAAATCTTATAGCATAAGCTCTTTTTGATATCTCATATTATTTGCCTACACTTGAATTTTCTATGAAAATGTTGTCTAAGAATTGTGTAGGATACATATTGGCTATTACGCCATCAAGTTTCTTAAACCATCGAGGTATGTCTACTCGTATTTTTTTAAACTCGATATTATGCTTATACACATATCTTTCAAGATATTTCATTTTGACCACTTAAGTGCCCCTAATTGATCTTGCAAATGTTTTCTTTTAAAAAAGGCACTACGTGTTTAGTCTCGATTTTATCGTTTATATGTTTTCCCAAAACCCATATTTGTTGGATATAGTCCAAACTTATATTTTTGCAAAGTTTTAAAACTTTTGAGGTGAAAAATCGAATTTTGGAAAACTCTGGGAGAAAGAAAAATCACCTGGGACGGTCATAGCAGGGGCGACCGGTCGCCCTGCACCTCGACCGGTCGCCTCCTACCTCGACCGGTCGCCCAGGCCATTTTTGCAACTTAAAACGGTCTGTTCTTCACTTTCAGAAACAGAACAAAAATCCCCCCAAACCCTTATCAGCGTATTTCACTCCTTTTTCTTTAAAATCTTCAATTCTTCATCATTTTTCACGATTCTTGTTGCTAATCTTCTCTTTTTCACAAGAATCTTACATATATGGCTCCTCCAAAGAATTCCACCGGTCGAAATCCCATCTCCAAGCGTAGAAGGGGCGGAGAGGGTTCGTCAAGAAATCGGCAAGAGGAAGCCGAACAAAGGGATATTCGAGCCGCTCAAAGAAGCGTGGCTCAAGAAGGTAATGATGTTCAAAATCCCATTCTCTCTCGGGCCCAAATTACCGAAGCTACGCGGAACGATTTCGCTCCAAAATTGCCGTTGGGCGAAAGGTAAAAAACCTCTTGTTACTCAAGCTCTAATTCACGCAATGCTATTAATTTCATCAATAAGTATGCGAAATGGTACTATGAGGATTCGGGGATGGGAGGTAAATCTATTGCTCGGACTAAAATGTGTCGTTTTAGTTCATTTACAAATGAGTATCCTACTATAAGAGGATTTTTGAGGAGCAAGGTTGGATGTATTAATGGGAGCATGCTTATGTGTTGTATGATGATGATATTATCCAACTCTTTTATGCCAATATGTGGGTCGAATATGATAATGATAGAAAGCCGATTGCCGTTAATTCGCTTATAAAGGTCGTCATTTTAGATGGACTCCCAATGATATTTGCCGGCTTTTACATGTTAGAGAAGGTGGTTGGGATTATTTCTCTTGTGGGACTTGGAATGATGAAATGTTGGGGGTGTCGATGAAAGAAGTCAAGACGTATTTGGGAGTATGGCCTAAGTATTCTTTGTTGGCAATGACACTTGAGCATCGCATTTTATCGGTCATTGTCGCATATTGCATTTGTGGTAAGTCGGGAAAGATGCCTAGCAATATGGATTATTTTTGACTTATAAGATTGCTAGGAGGGAACCACTTAACTTTGGTGCCATACTTATTCAATGTCTTATCGAGTCCATTACTCGAGGTAATAAGAAGTTGGTTATGGGAAATTGGATTTGTAAACTTCTTATTCAATCGGGACTACCTTCGTCGGAGTGTAACTCGGAGGTATTTCAAAACGACTTCGACATTGATAACATCACCCAAATGGTCACTATGCGCAAGAACATGGAAATCCGACCAACCAAAATGGCGAAGGAAGAGGTCAAGAGTCTCCGATCCTAATGACGTCTTTGATGACGGGCCGCAAGATTGGTGGAAGAGGGCGAACCGAGCAATCCAGGAGGGTAATCTAGGTGCTCAACCGCCTAGGAGGTATACTCAAGCCGAATTTGATGAGATGAGGGCTTTTCATGAGACGAGGTATGAGGCTTTGGAGCAAAAGACCTCCAAAATGCAAAAGTCTATCGGCAAGTTAAAGAAATTCATCAAGGATTTAATTCCGGATCTTGCTTCTCCTCGGATGAGGAATGATGTTACCCCACCCCTTTACTTTCTAGCATTTTCATTTAAGTTGCTTTGTACTTTTATGAACTTTTGTAAAACTCATTTGTACTAATGATATTTGCTTGTTTTTCTTAAAAGGGTTAATATTGCAAGTTGATAATGACTTGTGGATGATCATGATTTTGATGGAGTATTTGATGGTAAAAATACTCTAATTCAAGCATTGTTTGATAATTGGTGTGAAGTACTTGATGGTAAAAGTGCTTCTCTTAATGCTTTGTTCATTTTGCTTAGTTGGGACATTTGATACATGTATTGTTGAAAGCATGACTTATTACTTGATGGATGCTCTAATTTTTGGCATTTGTAATGCCTTGATCATTCTTAGCTTATCTCAATTGGGTTGAACCCTTGAGAATCTACTTTGAGCTTCTCAATTGATGAACTAATTATTGCATTTGGTGCATATGATTTTTTGAGCTTTGTAATGAGGTTGATTGATGATATGAAATTTTTTTGGCTTGAACCATTTACAAAGGTTATATACAACCTCTTCTATTTTTTCACGCACACAAGGTGTTTGTTAAAATGTCGCAATGAAACCTTCAACTTCTACATGATTCTCTTGCTTCAAAATGTCTTAAAATCTTTTTGAAATCATGTTTTTAGCATACTAATGAGCTTATGGATCTTTTATGTTTCAATTCTCTCACTTTCCTTGGATGATTATGCTTTAAATTGCTCAAACGGTTTTTACCGTCCTTTTGGCATGCTTTGATATTATTGTATGGTGTTTTCACCATCCTAACATTCTTTTTGATGATTCCAAAGGGGGAGAAAAACAGGATATTGGCTCATTAGCTCAAAAAGCTAATAAAAGCTTGTCATAAAAGCTATAAGCTATGGCTCATAAAAGCCATAAGTTGTGATTTGTTCTTAGTCCAATTGTTGCTTGATGGACTTATATTATTGTTTAATGTTGTTTTGTGACAGGGGGAGCTTATAAGCTCTTGAACAAATTGTAAAAGCTAAAGCTTTTAGCTTATGGATTATTGCTCTTACATTATTCTTGATGTGCTTGTTGATAGGGGAGCTTGTGCTTTTTATTGAAAAATATTTACTCCTACTTGGTTGCTTTAATATTCTTTGAAATTTTGGTTGCTTCCAAACGGTCAAATGTTTTTACCGGAAAATCATTTGAAAATTGCTCTCTTAGTTTGTGTAAAAATTGTTTTGGTTTGTAATCATCAAAAAGGGGAGATTGTTTGATACATGTTTTTATCTTAATTTTGATGATTTTATTTTGTCACCAAAACAATGCTTTTAAAGGTTGTCCAAATACTCCTAAATGATTTAAAATGGTTTTTAATATTTTAGGAGTATTTCCTCAAGTTTACTTTTGATAACAATGGACAACACTTTTAATGATTTTATTTCAATGGATTTTTCACTCCTTAACAAGGTTCCTAAATGTTGTCTAAATACTCTCGATTGGTTTAAAATGTTTTTACTAAATTTCGGAGTATTTCTTGGGTTTTATCTTTGACAAAAATTGGACAACATTTTCTGTCTCGTGGTCGACCTGGCCGCCCTATAGGGCAACCCGTACCTGAAGATGTTTTTAGAAACAGAAAATGAGACGGAAGGAAAAACAAGCGGTCGGCCGTCATCGGGCGTCGACCGGTCGTCGGCCGTCGCCAAGCCGATCGGCCAGTACACTGCAAGTTTCGTTTTGAAACAGAACTAAAACCTTGCATTTTTGAAACGAGAGGGACCGGTTGAAACAGGGGTTGACGGTCGTGAAGCCTACGCCGGTCGCCTGTTGTAATTTTCAAAGTGTTCTCTTTTTCTCTTATCTCTGTGCGACCGGTCGCCCTATGTATTAATGACAAAAATATGACCGTTTGACAGACAGACACATTTCCTTAAATTGTGGGATTGATTTCTATGACTATATTCTTGATTTTAATTGTATTTTTCTCAGTAGATTTTCAATCCCCAAGAGGAGCCTATGCTTGATCAATCATCTCCTATAAATAGAGGAAGTTTTGGAGCAACCAATACAACAATTGAGATACAACACAACAAGATACACTTCAAGCAAACACTTGGTCTTTCATTGTTATTATTCTTGTTGTAAAATTGCCAAGCTTGTCACTTTCACATCTTTGAGGTCTAGGCTATTCTTGATTACACTTTGCACTCAAATTGTATTATTCATTATTGAGTTGTAATCTTGATTTTTGGTTATCATTCAAACACAAGATATCCTTGTGAGTGTTTGTGGTAAGAACATACTTGGATGATCTAGGTGATAGGTGAAGAGGATTGTGGTAATCTTCTTATTGAGGTGTTGAAGAATTTGGTATTCTTCAAGGTTGAAGATTGTGGTAATCTTCACAAGGTGCTTAGTTGAAGGAAGATTGTGGTAATCTTCAAAGGGAGATTGTGGTAATCTCCAAAGGTGGTGTTGAAGAAGAGTGTGGTGCTCTTCAAGGTGTTGTAAGTTGAATTTGTATTAATTTTGGTAATTAATAAAATTCTTTTTCTTTTCGAAATCCATCCCAGGATATCTTGGGGTGGTAGAGGATTAGGCCCTAGGTGGGTTGAACCTCTTTAAATCGACGTGTGTTGTTTATATTCCGCACCTTTATTATTGTATTTGAGCGATCGGTTTTTAAAAAGAGGGCGAAATCGAAAAGATGGAGATAATCTATTCACCCCCTCTAGATTATCGTAGCCGCTTGGACTTACGAGAAAATAGAACAAGTCTCATGAATCGACCAAGTGAATCAATCAGATCGGGAAGTCACTATATCGAGTTAGGCGATAGCCGAGTCACTATACGGAAGGAGAGAAGAAGAGCTAAGTTATTTGTGTAGGGAGCCGAGTCATTTATGAGCTACCCGACAAAAACGCGATCGTTTTTAATAAGCGGGAATGTTTTTAAGGATGACGTCGGCGTAATTATGATGGGTGCGATCAAAAAGTCGCACAAAGATAAGCATATGATTGGATATAAATCGCGCATTAAATGTGAGCAATTAAATGCAATGAGGCATGCTAAATCTTAGCGTTGATCGATCAAAATTCAAAAACCAAAAACACGTCCTTTCATAACCCTTATACACTCATTTCTTGATTTTTCTCTCACACTTAAAACTCGCTCATCTTCAAGCATCTGAAAAGCTTGACCTTTTCTCTTTCGAAACCCTACTGTTCTCAAAGCAAGTTCATCACAATTTAATCGGGAAAATTCTCTAGAAATGGCACCAAATACTGATTTCATCAAGTTATCGAAGCAAATCCACATAGGCTCCTCGGTGGATTTCGAAGGCATGATTAAGCGGGGTTCGGATGCAACCCTTGTGAAGAAAATAGCAAATGTGTTGGAAAAATGCGGGCTTAAGGCCTTTTTGACGATAGAATACTCGCACACCTACCTCGGAAGAGGTGGCGTAGTTCTATGTGAACGCCGAGGTGCGGGGACGAAGGGATTAAGTCCTCCGTTCCCTGCAAGGACATCATGATCACTTTGCTAAAGACCTTGCAGAGCAAAGACCGCTTATTACCGTCGGAAGGTATGACGGAGATTTCTAAATCGATGTGGACTTAGCTCTTTGCATGGAAAGAAGTAGCCAAACCGAGTGTCTTCTGCGAAAGTAGTCTACACAAGCGAAAAAGAAAGCGTGAAGGATGACTATCACAAGCTGATGGATGTCGTCTCAAAATGCGTGGACATGAAGTTTGGAAGCTTCAATCAGCTGTCCAAGACTAAGCTGATCGTCATGGCTGCGATCATGCAAGGGAAGAAAGTTAACTGGGCTGAGTTTGTATACAGCAGACTCTGCCAGAACGTTGCGAACAAGTCATTCAAGGAAGATGGATCCTTTGGAGGATCACTCGGCTATGGCCTAGTTATTGGCCGCTTGATGGAAGTGAAGGGCATTCCCCTTCAGCATGGAAAGTCCTTCCATGTCAACAAAAAGATGTTTAGGGCTAACCTTTCAGGAGCCCAGAAGAGAGCCCATGCGAAGAGGGCGGACACAGTGAGGAGGAAACATTGTTGCCTCCCTCCGAAGAAGAAAGTTGCCCCTGCATCAAGGACTTAAGATGCACCTGCCCCTACAATGAAGTCACCCGCCCGAGCAGCCGTTCTCCCGCCCACGCGGCCAAGGTGGAGAAGGAAGCCCTAATACCTTCTCCAACCATCAAAAGGAAAAATCTTGCCAAGCCAAGAAAGCGGCTCCTCGATCAAAGACGAAAGATGCTGGCCCCCGCCACCAAGAAAATTTGAAGAAGAAGTATTCGAACCGAGTAACTTCCTCTGGTAAGGACAAAAAAAGAAGAAGAATTACCAAGCTCTCGGAGCTTGAGAAGACAAGTGAGTCCGCCACTCACCGAAAAAGTCTCGAGGCCGCGAAGAAGTGCGAGTCTCGAAGTTGTTGATGAAACAAATGTTGATGAGGCCGATCACAGAGGCAAAAAGAAGACCCAGTGCAGATAGAACAGTGAGGAAGGAGTGATGACAAAATCTCCTGGACGAGAAAGTTGTGTCTCCACCGCCTCCGATGCCGAAGGTGAAGAGCAGCGAGAATTTGCTACCTTATATTCCCGAGAAGGAAGGCCAACAAGAGGAGAATGATGATGATGACATATTTATGTACTCTCCCTTGTACCCGGACATCCGGAAGCGTCTCATGAGAGTGGAGGAAATGCAAGCCGAGTCACTCTAGGGCTAGTTTGAACATCCATTTTATTGAAGAAGAGGAACTCTCGGGTTTCTTGAAGTTGATACCGTCTTTGCAAGCCTTGGATGAGGATAATCGTATTAATATCCGCAAATTCGCAAGGAACAAGAAAAGGCTAGAAGCGGTGAGGAAGCAGAGGCTCGTGAGAAAGCTAGCATTTGTACTCTCTTTGGAATCGGCGACCACACTCATCCTCACATTGACATGATCTCGGATAGTGATGAGGACATGGAACTGTTGCTATGTGGAGGAGTTGGAAATGCAAAGAAGCCATGCGGGAATCAGTTAATGCATGAGCAACAGGTGAGGAAGGACGGAGAGTCTTCTAAATCTCATTTGGAGATTGATCCGTTGGGAGTGGTACAGCAAATAGATTGCCCACGGCTATTGCTACAACCACTTCCCGAGTTCACTCGGATGACGGATCTAAGGGACTTGGCGATGACACCGGGAACTTGGGCACCCAAGTTGAGCCAACCCCTGTTGAAGGTGTCTTACCACCTAGCCCCACGGCTGAACACTCAATGGAAACAATCGGAGTCCGGAGCAGAGTGACCCCAACATAAGTCACTCGGCAGTGCGTCGGTGGGGGAAACTCACTCCACCTGCAGCTAGGTCGGAGGATGATGCGAGATGACTCCACAATGCGAGAAAGGAGGCAAAGCGGAGAAGAAAAAAAAAGAAATAGAACAAAGCAAGTTGTCACTCACGGCTCAGGACGATTAAGTCTGTCTCATTTGAAAGTGCAACGGCCTTTGCGGTCGAGGACGCGCCGATGCGATCAAAGGCACGGGATGGATCGCCCGGAGTTAACACTGGGCAATGAAAGTGCAATCCAATGAGTTGAGACTCATGTGGATGCCATTTTGTAGAAGACCCTAAGACGATTTGCGTCAGTCGAAGGAAATGTACAAGACCTTTGCGATTGAGACTGCAGGAGGTAATGAAGGCCAAAGGGAGGTTGAGACTTCCCGGGTAAAGAGAGGTAAATGCAGAACATCCCTCCTGTTCACATTGAAGAAAGCGAAAAGGAGATAAGTGCTCTTCATGATTTCCAAGACAACCCCGACATATCTTTTCCGGGATCTCGGATATGAATATGAAAGCCGAGTCCACCGCTACACATCAAAAAGACGCTTGATTGAGGATGTTCTTCCAAGTACGAGTAAGCTTGATTTCAAAGTTGCTCGTCAAACATTCAATTTTGATGATGTGCCAAGCGCTCAAGTCTCATCATCTTCCGATGATGCTACCGTCTGTAGAGGAACAACAAACTCAAAAGGAAAAACAGTGAGATCGAAGAAAGTCATTAAAATAGCCGAGGCTCGGCCCGGGTCAATACCACCAAAGGCCCCAATGAATCACAATCAAGTGGCGGGCTTGTGAGCTGCAGCGAGACCACCTCGCGCACAATATCTCAAGTGCGAGATGATGCTTATGAAGAAGTATTTCCTTTTCTCGTGAGCCGCCCATGCTCGAAGAAGAAGAGACGCAAGAGAACAAAAGCTCTACACCATCCAAGAAGATCCCGTAATTTCTCTCGATTCGATTGTGGTTGATTTCAATTTTGATCTTTGAGTGGGGCGGTGACTCAAGTTAGACAGTGAGATGCGTGAAATCTTCAAGAAGATTTGTGAAGAGATTGAGAAGATTGAACGGCACCAAGCCTCTCTCGACATGCACCTGGACAATAGAGATGCCACTCTCTCGGGGAGATTTGAGAGGAGTGGTGGTCGAGAATAAGGAATGGTCTCAACAAAGCAGAGTGCCATGCGTCTCGAGGAGTTCGCTACTTCAAGGCACTATACAACCGAATGCCGATCGGAGGCCGATAATGCGACATGAAAGCAAGGATGCGGAACTATATGGAGAGATTGCATGCCTCCCATACAACCGAGATGGAATTCTTTGTGTGAATTTCATCGCAAAGAACTTCTGTGCGTAGAGGAGAATATGAATGTCAAATGCGGCTTTCTTATGGCTGAAATGAAAGCGGTGGCAGCCGAGTCCAAAGCCACCCGCTCATAGTTTCGAACAAAGATACTCCGGCCGACTCAAGCATAATTCAGCCATCACCGATGGACTTCATGCTTGCGGGATGTTTCAGGGTGGGTTCTCTCTTTTGATGATGCCAAAAAGGGGACGAAGAATACCAAAAGAGTTTGAAGGAGAGGCCCATTTGAAAAAGGAAAAGTGTTGAGGGGGAAAGGTCAAAGGATGTGACCTTAATGCTTTTGAAAAACCCGGCAAAGGTCATGTCACACCCAAAGATAATCAAGCAAACTTCTTGTAACTCGCCGCTCTATCACTCACGATGTGCCCATGTCTCATAAGAAAAAGATTGTAGAAGCGAGAGATGGAGGATTTTGACAAGAGAACGGATGTCCGTGTTGAAGAAATGTTGAAACAATTTGGAGGCATTCCGGTAGAAAAAGATCTGAGATGCCATTCCGGATGATGGACAAGAGCCACGTCTGTTGAAGAATTCAAAACGTTCGAGTTCGAAGGATATTTCAAAAACATGTCCATAGCCCAAGTCCGGGACTTGTCTTGGGAGAAAGGTCTAAAGTTGTGCGAAGAAGGCGATAGGCGGCAGACTACTAGCGATCACCGCTAGTAAGAAGAAGACTCCGGTACAATATACGCCCGAGAAAAGAAGGAAAAAGTGGTGGAGGTGGAGGCTTTATACCTAGACCTCTACCCAAAAACATTGAATATGTAGATCCGGCCAAGAAAGGAAGGATCTACTGGCCGATATGATGCTATAGCCAATAACGGAAGTGGAGAGGATAAATGTTGAGTATGTCAAGAGAATCGAAGAAGAAAATAAGAGGCAAACTCATTTGTGGCAAGAAAGACAGAAAGAAAAAGAAAAGATGAAGGCTGCCAAGAGAGCCTACGAGAAGAAGAAGCGGTGAAGAAGAAAAGAAAGAAAGAGAGAGCGACGAAGAGAAGAAGAAGAAAGAAGGAGACAATGAAGGCGATAAAGTGTTGTTGCTAACCCTTCATGTATTTTACTTTTGTAAATACATATGTATGTAAGTCTTCTCGTACATTTAATGAAAAATCAGTATTTTGCGTAGAAATAGTATATGCTCACGATTGCTCGATACACATTGTAAAACAATTTGTGTAAAGAACAAGAATGATATGATCAATAAAACGATCTATTTAACACATGCATTCTTTTTTTTCGCATTGTCAGTATATATCTTTGCTATTTACATATTGTTTGTATGTATTAAGTTTTGGCATCATCAAAAAGGAGAAATTGTTGAGAAATTTATTGCTTAGATTTCGATGAATTCCATGTAAAACTTAGACTAGAAAGTTGGCACCCCATTTTCCTTGTAATTTGTATTGTAATAGATAGGGTTGTATGAGTGAGTCAAGTTAGCTATGCCCGGGAATACAAGAAGTCAATCAAGATCTGGAATGAAGACTCATTGAGGAACAGTTGAGTATGGCCAAAAGAAGAAGATCAAGGACTCGTGAAGAAGTATCACCGAGACACAGTTGTATGAAGAGTCAATCAAGTCAACTCAAGAAGCCAAATCTCAAGTTGAAGTAATGAGATGAGTCATCCATTGATTGGAAGCTAACTCAAAGTCACCTGGGGGAATAAAGGATCGCATTAAGTTAAAACGATCGAAAAGAATCCGTTTACGAAGTCCGTGAATTTACTTAAACAAGTAATACTTCCATGTTGCCATGTCTTAAAGTGCTCGATCCCGAAGCGTGCAAAAGGAATAAACCAATGGGAAGCATTGCGCCTCATGTCGATTCTCGAAAAGTCGAACGTTCATTTAATACGAGGAAATATCAACATCAAGGATCGCAACAAGACAAGCCAACGAACAAGTGATTTTTGAAAATCAACCTATCTCTTCAACGGGCAAATTTTTGAAAGTTCACTATTAAAGGTGAGGAATCACTTTGAGAAAAGGTTACCTTGATTACACGAACCACGAACAAACAAGCATTATTCATAATCGTAACCTGCAAAATATTCTCAAGTTATTCAAGCAAATCCTCAAGCCTAAATCTCGAAGGAAATCGATCCAACATTAAGTCGTGAAGGAAACACAACTTCAAACTGTTGAAGAGGAAACTTTTGAAGAAGCAAAAGGGGTCTACTTTCCAAGGAGGATGATTGTAGGAAGGTTCAAGGTCGAACCAATCTCGCGTTATTGGAGGGCTTCGTGATCAAATCCAAGAAGCTTGAGAAAGTTATTTGAAGTAGCAAAGCGTATGCCATGAAGTAGCCGAGTCGGACGAGAAGCTTTTGTGTGACCAAGGTATCTCGTGATCGAGTCCCAACGGAGCAAGTCATTTGTGTGATCAAGACTTGTATCGGGACCGATAACCACCGTGTACACCGATCATTACTTAGTGGATTCCTCCGGGAGTTGGAGAAGAGAGGAGTAGAAGAATTACCCCATCTTCGAACCTCTATAAAAATTATGTGTCATTTACATTTCAAAGCATTTTATTTCTACATATCACTTTATATCTCACGATAATTTGCTATCCAACCGATAATTAACAAAGTGCTAAAATCAAGTGTTAAAACAAACTTAAATCAAATTCAAGGGTGTTAAGTCTTCCGCTGAAAATCTCATCAATGACCAAGTTAAGGTTTAGTCTAAACAAATTGAGTTGTTCTATCAACGGCTCTTTCGAAATCATTGAGTGGCTAACTCATTTGATTAACTAACTTAGTTGTCCATCAAGGACTTAGTGTGTAATTAACTCGTAATATTTGAAAAGGACTAAAATCGAAAAGTTGGTAAGGTTTATTCAATCCCCCCCTTCTAAACCTTACTCACACCCCCTTGGGACCTACACTTACCATCTCTATGGTTAAGGATGCTCTTTTCAATTAGGAGGCCGAGGAAGAAAAGACATGGGCACACATCGACCGTGCCCTTGTGACAAGAAGGCGGCAATGGGCCGAGTCGGGATAGTCCCGCCCAAGCCCATTGAGCTTTTTGAAGATTTTGAGTTGGGTCAAGCCGGGTCCGATTTTGCTCGAGCCACAAAAATACATGGCCCACCCCAACCCGAAAATATATTTTGTACATGCAATCATCGGGCCAAACTAGGCCCACGAGCCGTCGGGCCGGGCCAATATAAGCCTAAACTTTTTTGGCCCAAAATATTAAAGCCCCCCAAAGTGTGGGCTGTTGGGCCGGCCGTGGGCTGTCTAGGAATTACTGCTCTACTTGTGATGGAAAATCGAGGAAGACAACACGGAAACAACAATGAAGTAGTAGAGGCAAAGTGAGAGGCGAGAAACAAAAGTAGAGCGAGATCCACCGATGGCGTAAAACCAATTTATAAATGCCATCCTTTGTAGAATAGAGGTCATATGAAGAAATTCTATAAATGGCTAGAGAAGCAAGGTCGAGAAGCGGTTCCCGGTAGAAGAATAAGGGTGGAGAAATGCTAGTCATCATTCCTGGAGATGTAGCGCTTTGTTCAACCCATGATGAGACATGTCTTCACATCTCAAGAGAAGACACTGAATGGGTGGTAGATATTGCGGTGTCTACCACATAACTCCGCATAAGGACTACTTCACAATATACAAAGTTGGTGACTTTGGAGAAGTGAAGATGGGAAATTCTAGTTCCTCGGAATTGTAGGAATTGGTGATACAAGTATCGAGTACAATCACTTTGAAGGATGTTAGACATGTGCTTGATCTTCGGTTGAATCTACTTTCAAATATTGTCCTTGACAAACATATCTATGATAATCATTTCACCAAAGGCTCATGGAAGTTTTCAAGAGGCACTATGATAATTGCTCGTGCTAGGACACATTTGTGGCACGTTGTACAAGACTCATGTGAAAATATTTACGATAGCCTCAACGTTCTTCGAGAATGAGGCTTCTCAAAATTTGTGGCACTAGAGATGGCCACATGAGTGAGAAAGGGTTGTCTACCCTAATAAAGAATGAGTTTATCAATGTTGACAAGGATGTTGCAATTGATCTTTGCAATCATTATCTATTTGGTAAGCAACAAAGAGATTCGTTTAGTTCCTCTTCAACGAAAAGATCGAGTTGCTCACTTTGGTGCCCTCTCGATGTTTGCATTCCCCCGGAGGTTGAACTATGGGTGGTAGCAGATATTTTCTAACATTTATAGATGATGTTTCTCGAAATTTGTGGGTGTATTTCCGAAGGCAAAAGACCAGGTGTTTGAATATTTCAAATTGTTTCATGTCATAGTAGAACATGAAACGGAAAAAACTTAAGTGTCTTCGATCGGATAATTGAGGCGAATACACTTCTAAAGTGTTCGATGCCTATTGCAAAACATATGGCATTCAACATGAGAAGATGGTCCCACGCACCCTAAACATAACCGTATAGCCGAAAGAATGAACCGGACAATCATGTTCCATTCTTCGAGCATGCTCGATATGGCTAAGCTACCAAAGCCATTTCGGGAGAAGCGATTCGAGTTGCTTGCTACCCGATCAACAGACGCCATCAATATGTACCATGAATTTTAAAGTTAGGAGAAATTATGGTATGGGAAGGATCCATCATACTCACATTTGAGAGTATTTGGATGTTTAGCATATACACATGTATCCAAAAAGCTCGAGATAGAAGCTTGATGCAAGGACCACTCCATGCATCTTCATTGGCTATGGAGATGAAGAATTTGGATCACGAGGTTATGGGATCCAAAGGAGAATAAGGCGACCGAGAAGTAAGGATGTAGTGTTCCGTGAAAGTAAGGCAATAGAAGACATTGAAAATCCCAAAATGTCCCAAAAGTTAAATATTGGTGCTCAAATCTCGGATGCGGCAAGACTTAACCATTCATGAGAGACGGCGACATAGTGCTAGAAGATATACCAGGAAGCGAGAATTGAGGAGGTAGAAGAAGGTGTTGAGCGGGGAGGATCCACAACCCGCTCTACCAAATGTTCATGTACCATCGAAAGTCTAGATGATGGTGAGTCTCCTCGCATTGTTCCGTAAGTTCGTAGGTCCGAACGAGGATGGATTTCATCTAGAAGATATTCGAGAATCCGATTACCTTGTGCTTATTGAAGATGGAGAATCTGGAGAGTTTCAAGAAGCAATATCTCATAAGAACAAAGAAAAATGGTTGCAAGCAATGCGGGATGAAATAGAGTCTCTCAGAGAAGAATTATACTTATGAGATCGTAGAACTTCCAAAAGGGAAGAAGGCGTTAAGAAACAAATGGGTGTTCAATTGAAGAAATATGGCGGCGGAAAAGTGGTGAAACACAAAGCTCGGCTAGTAGTCTAGGGATTAGGCTTGCTTATGTTTCCGCTAAAATCATGTCGAGGCGAATGGGCCATTTTTGGTAAGCGAGAGACTTTGATAAGATTTTTCACTAGTAGTCAAGATGACATCAATTAGAGTTATTTTTGGTTTAGTAGCAAGTGTGAACTTGGAGCTTGAATAAATGGATGTGAAGACAAACATTTCTTCACGGAGATCTAAAAGAAGAGATCTCGCATGGAGCGGCAAATGTAAGGTTTAGAGATTTGGTGATAATCTAGTTTGCAAGCTCAAAAAGAGCTTGTACGGTCTGAAGCGGGCACCAAAGTCGGTGGTACACGAAATTTGACTCGTGTATGACGAGTTAGCTACAAGAAAACTAATGCGAGATGAGTGTGTTTACATTCAAGATTTTTGGATGGAAATTCCATTGTTCTTCTTCTATATGCAGACGATATTCTAATTGTGGAAAGGACGCAACGAAGATTAGTCACCAAGAAAGAACTTTCAAAGTCCTTTGGCATGAAAGACTTAAGACAGCTTGATTTTGGGAATGCGAGATAAGCCGAGATAGAAAGAACCGAAGGTTATGGCTATCTCGGGAGAAGTATATTGAACGGGTGCTTGAGAGGTTCAATATGAACAATGCTAAACCATTAGCATTCCACTATCCAACCACTTCTAGTTGAGCAAGAGTGCATGTCGCTTGTCCGAGGAAGATATCGGGGAAATATCATCGGTACCATATTCTTCAATAGTTGGAAGTCTAATGTATGCAATGGTGTGTACAAGACCATATATTGCTCACGCATGGAACATTGAGTCATTTTCTCTCTAACCCTGGAAAAGAGCATTGGAAGATAGTGAAATGGATTCTCGTGTACTTGAAGGGTGCGCCAATAATATGTCTTTGTTACGGGGAGCCGGTCTATTCTTGGAGGGCTATACGAGATGCGAGATATGGCAGGAGATCTTACAAAGAGAAAATTTACTTCAGGATTTCTCTACACTTTCGCAGGGGAAGAAGTTTCATGGCAAGTCAAGATTTGCAGAAGTGTGTTTCTTTATCCATAATGACAGAGTATATTGATGCCATTGAAGTTTGGTGAAGAAATGTTGTGGCTAAAGTGTTGTCTCCAAGAACTTGGAATCAAACAAAAGGATTACAAAGTACATTGTGATCAAAGTGCTCTAGATTTGAGCAAGAACTCCATGTACCATTCGTACAAAACATATTGACATTCAATATTATTAGATACGCAAAACAATTGAACGACAACAATTGAAACTCGTTAAGATCCACACAAAGGAGATCCAACGGATATGTTGATGAGGGTGGTTACACGAGAAAAACTTGAGCTATGCATATACATACAGAATGCTTGTTTTGGATATGGTCAAGGGGAGAATTGAAGAATTCAATTCAAACTTTTTCACCATCATCTAGAAACAAGAAGCATCATCTATAGCCTTGTTATAAAAAATTTGAATTTTGACAAACAAGGTGCGTAGCTTTTTTCATGGTTGAAGTTTTCAACCATTCACACCTTGTTCTATCTCTATAAATAGAACATATTTCATCGATTGAAAATCATCCCTTATAAGTGGAAGTATCATAGAGAGCAGAGAGATCCTTGAGAGATTGAGTGAGAGCTTTGTAAGCATAATTGTACATTAAATTGAAGAAACATAAATCGAAATCCCGGATCTTGAACTTCATGATTTTCACAATTAATTAATAATTAGGTACTAACATTGAGCGACCATGATCGATTTTCTTGAAGATATAAGAAATAGGTTTCTCTCTATTGGCCTTCGTTAATCCCACAGACGTAAAATTCTTGAGATGATAGACAAAGAATCGATGGGTCCTTTTATGCGAGAAAGAGGACAAGTTTCTTGAGCGGTTATTCGCCAAAAGCGAATAGTAGAAAGCGATAGATTACACATTCTATCAACGTGTAGATGTGGTTTAGAAACCAACTCATGCTTGACCCCTAAAACTAATACAACATATCATTAAATATATTAATTATTTAAACCAATTAATTAAATATTAAAATATCACTTAATTTAATATCTAATAAAAATATATGGCAAGTAGGCCTCATATATCTTACATTCTCCCACTTGGCCGAGTGAGAATATACATTAATGGCTTAAATAATAAACATAATATGCACAACATAAAGATAAGTCGCAACTTTATTGGTCATATCATAATGTCATTATTAAGTATAAACTAATATGAGTCATAGTGGTTATACCATTTACTCGATATAGTTCCTTCTATGTACCACAATATTAGTTTTCTACTTAAAATAATTCGAAACGATAATGTCAATAATGGTCCACATTAATGACTATGTCGATATAAAATCTTGTTAAAGTTATGTCAACATTTATGTATACCTCAATGACAAACAGATAACGATTAGTTTGAAACATTACATAAAAGAGCTCGGTGTCAAATACATAAAGCATAAAATTCTTAAGTTACATTAATAATGCCCATTCATTCGGCATGCCCAATAAATGTCTTTGGAGGCAATCCTTTAGTCAACGGATCCGCTATCATGAGATCGGTGCTAATATGCTCAATTAACACTTTTTGTTTCGAACTTCTTCTTTAACGACAAGGTACTTTAGTTCCATATGTTTAGCACCTCAGAATACTTGTCGTTTTTAGAGAAGAAGACTACTGCAGAATTATCACAAGTAAATTTTCAGCCTTGGCACATCGCCGACTATTCCAAGTCCCGAAATAAAGTTCCGCATCCAATTTTCTTGAATTGTGGCCTCAAAGCATGCTACTTAATTCGCCTTCCATAGTGGATGCAAAGAATGACATCTTCGCTTCGCACTTTTCCAAGATATTGCTCCCCGGCTAATAGGAACAAATAACCAAATGTGGATTTTCTAGTATCAACACATCCGCATAATCCGAATCAGATAACCAATCACCTCCGGATGATCGGACCTTCGATAAGTAAGCATATGGTCTTTTGTTCTTTGCAAGTACCTCAAGACTTTCTTTGCGGCTTTCCAAGAATCCATTCCTGGATTACTGCGATATCGCCAAGCATTCCAACAAAGAAAACCGATGTCCGGCCTCGTACAAGTCTGCGTGCATACATCAAGCTCCCAATAATTGATGCATAAGGAATATCATTTATTTGTTTGCGTTCCAATTCATTCTTTGGACATTGCATAAGATTGAACTCATCTCCCTTCTCCGAATTAGAACGACACTTGATGAGCATTTTTCACTCTAAATCTCTCTAGAACTTTATTAATGTATGCTTTCCGAGACAACCCTAACAAATGATCCTTGTGATCTATCCCGAAATATTTCTATTCTCGATCACATAAGTTGCCTCTCCCATATCCTTTATTTCAAAGTTCTTTGAGAGAAATTTCTTGGTCTCATACAATAAACCAAGATCATTAGATGCAAGCAAGATATCATCAACATACGAGAATCGGAAAGATAAACTAGCTCCCACTGACTTTTAGATATATACACCGATCAACGGTGTTTAGTAAATCCAAAAGACGTGATGGTATCATTGAACTTAAGATACCATTGACGTGAAGCTTGTTTAAGTCAGTATATTGATTTCTTAAGTTTACACACCATATGTTCTTTTCCTTCTATGGAAAAATCTTGATTGATCCATATAAACATCTTCTTCCAAATTTCCATTCGTAAAGGCGGTTTTCACATCCATTTGGTGTAATTCTAAATCATAATGAGCCACCAAAGCCATAATAATTCTAAATGAATCTTTATTAGAGAGGTGGTGAAAATGTCTCCTTATAGTCAATACCATTTTTCCGAGTAAAACCTTTGGCAACAAGTCGGCCTTGTATAGTTCGATATTGCCATTTGAGTCACAATTGTTCTTAAAGACCCATTTTCTTGTTAGATGTATGTTTTTATCTTAATTTTGATAATTTTATTTAACCGTGTTTTTCACCAAAACAATGTTCCTAAATGTTGTCCAATTACTCCCAAATGATTTAATATGTTTTTACTAATTTTTGGAGTATTTCTTGATGTTTATTTTTTACAAAAATTGGACAACACTTTTGTCTCGTGTTCGACCGACGCCCTATACCGAAAGTTGATCTTTGAAACATTAATGAGATGGTCGAAAAACCTTAGGAGGTCAACTGGTTGACCAAGAGGTCAATCGGTGGGTCGACCGATGCCCGAGGTTTGTTCGAAATATTGGGAACTCTCTGTATTGCATTTTTAAGGAGGTCGACCAGTCGAACCCTATGTCGGCCGGCCGCCTGTGTTAAATTTGTGCGATATTTTGAAATTCTTATTTATGTTCGACGATGCGCCCTATATGTTTATCGGCAACTATTCGTTTGAACTAGCAGACAATTTTTCCTAAATTTAGGGATTGATTTAAATGACTATAATCTTGATTTTAATTGCATTTTTTGTAGATATCAATCTCCAAGGAGGAGCCTATGTATGGAAATCAAATCCAAGAGCTCTCCTATAAATAGGTGAAGGCTTGAAGCAACACAACAAGAGAGAACACAATACAACACAACAAGAAATTCTGCAAATTTGTCAGGTCTTTATTTTCAACATTCTTGTTGTAATAGCCTAAGCTTATCACTTTCATATCTTGATTATTAGGATTTCCTTCTTGATTACACTTGCACTTTTGAGTTCTAATATTTCATTTAAAGTGTAATCTTGATTGTAAATGTAACATCATCCAAAACAAGAAATCCTTGTTAGTGTTCTTTTGGCAAGAGCATGTTTGGTTGATGAAAGGTTGGTGATTGAAAAGCTTGGTGCTTTTTTCGTGTTGAAGAGTTTGATGCTCTTCATGGTGTTTGAAGAGTTTGGTGCTCTTCGTGGTGTTGAAAAAGTTTGGTGATCTTCGAGGTGATGAAGAGTTTGGTGCTCTTCGAGTTGGAAGATTGTGGTAATCTTCATAGGTGTCGTTGTAAGAAGAGTGTGGTATTCTTCAAGTTGAAGGTGTAATAGTTTTGGTAACTATTAATAAAATTCTTTTTTTTTCAAAATCCATCCCGGATATACTAGGGTGGTAGAGCACGTTTGACCCTAGGTGGGGTGAATCTCTATAAATCATCGAGTGTTGTTTATTTTCCGCACTTACATTCTTGCTATCATTCTTACATTCAAAAAAAGGGCAATATTCAGAAAATCGGCATAATCTATTCACCTCCCCTCTAGATTATCGTAACCACTTGGACTAACAAGTGGTATCAGATCCAAACTCTTTGGCAAGCTCGTTTTCCATTGCGAGTAAAGAGAAAAGATCCATGGCTACGAATGAATGCTATCTTCCAATCGGTGCTTCATTCAATAGACCACCTCTCTTCGACTCCAACAATTATGCATTTTGGAAAGATAGAATGGAGTGCTTCTTACAAGATTGTAGGTTTGATATTTGGAACACGGTTATTAACGGAGTATCTATCCCAATGAAGAAAAAGGAGGATTGAACTCAAATCCCCAAAGGCCTCAAGGAGTTCGATGAAGAAGATAAGAAAATATTCTCCTTAAATGGTAAAGCTCTTAACATTCTTCATTGTTCTCTTACTTGCTACGGAGTATAATCATATTAGAGGAATTCGATTTGCTCATGATGTATGAGAAAAATTATAAGTTATCTATGAAGGCACAAAGAAAGTGAAACAAGCTCGAAAGACCATGTTGGTCAAAGAGTTCGAAAATTTCACTATGAATGTTGGACAAAATATTTCCAAAATGGTTGAAAGGCTTGACAATATTGTAAATCCTTTAGTTGCACTTGGGAAAATTATTTCCAACGGGGATAAGGTCACAAAAGTTCTAAATGATATTCCTCCCTCTTGGTCCAAATGCATTTTCGGTTTGTTTGTTGTGTGTAAATGGCATGTATTAGCCATCAAGTCTGTACTAGCCTTTTAGGGACATTTAGTCCCATTGTGTTGTAATTATCCTGGGTATGCCAGATTATTTTGTACATTTGCGATGATATATATTATTCACATTTCATCCAAAAAAAGTTTATACCAATGAAAGTAGTAATTCAAAAGCATCGACTTATCAATGAATATGGGATCAACTCCAAAAGGTCTTGCCTCAAAATCTAAAAATTATTATTCAAGTGATGAGGAGGATGAAGATGAAGATGAAGATGAGGAACTTATTAGAAAATTTACAAAATTTGTAAAAAAACAAGAAAAGGAAAGCATGAAACAAGTCTTGCTTTAGATGCAAAAAACCCGGACACCATGTTGCCGATTGTCCAAAAAGAGAGGAAGAATAAAGGAAGAAGGAGAAATACCACAGAAAATTAAAAGCCTTAAATACCAAAGCCGAAGCAAAAACATGGGATGAGCTTTTTGCAACATCCGATGATGAGGAAGCCGAGCAATGTCTAATGGTCATCGAAGAAGACAATGAGGTACGCCTAATTCGTCTATTTCTTTTATTAATGAATTGCAAGATCATTTTGATGATATTCAAAAAGAATTCCAAAGCATACTTTTTAAATACAAAAATTTGAAAAAGGAATTCAACTCTTTGAAAAATGAAAAGAATAGTTTACTTGCTTCATATGAATCACTTTCTTGTCCTCACACTAGTACACTTGATAAGGTTAGAAACCTTGAAAAACAAAATGGAACTCTAACTAAGGACATTGATTGCATGAAAAGGATATGATGAAGTTTAATTTGAGTACCGATAAAATGACCAAAATTCTTGATGTTCAACGTTGTGATCATTTGAAACTAGGACTTGGTTATAAGCCAAATGTTCTTAATGATATGAAAAAGAACCTAGTATCTATGCATGTTAATCATTATGCTTCTAGAACTATTACATGTTTTTATTGTGGTAAAAGTGGTCACACGGCAAAAAATTGTCGAGCTAGAAATAGCTCAAATTATTATTGAGACCTAAAAGTCTCAATTCTAATCCCAAAGAACCCAAACACTTGGGGGTACCACAAGAAAATTTGATATTAGGTACTCGGCGAAATAAAGCCAAAGGAAATTCAAATCGTCAAATAGACAACAAATGTTCGCGACATTTGATCAAAGGAGAAGACATTATCAACAAAATCATTTTCCAAGAAGAAGTTATAATCAACAATGAGAAAGATACAACCATCGGCAATGGAGAAATCGGTTACTTGTATCCTCTTCTTGAATTATGCATTTTATTTAATTATTCATGTCTTTATTCTTCTCTTGATTGTCATAATTCTTTTTCAAAATGTTTCTTAAAAATGAGGTCTCAACTATATACTCTCGGTTTTTCAAAATTCAAAAAGAGACCTTGAATAGATTTTCAATAAGCACATGTTTTATCAAACTTTTGTTCATTCCTACAAAAAGCATAGTAGGTGCTACTTGTCCAACTTCTATGATGTTTTATATCAATATCGTCTATATTATCCGGTATTACTATGCTCTTGTGAAAGATGTTTTGTCAAGATTTTGCAGAAATATTTTGGTATTAAAGAACAAATGATCGTAGACTTATCCATGGCTATCTACATCACGATTTGTCAAGTTTGAGAAAGGCATATTGGTTGACAAACAAAATCGAGGTATATTCATCAACTTTTATTACTCCCATATACTCGATATTCTTCATGCCGTATGCATATGCGCTAGATTACCAAGCAATCCCAAAAGAATCTCATTTAAGTGTCGTTAAAAGAAATTTTGCAATATTTGAAAGGCACTCTTTCTTAGGGTTTGTTTTATCCAATGCTTGAAAACATTCTTATTTTTGTGATAAAACGTTCGATATAAATTGTTTTCTCAAAATACGTTCATCATAACCGAACAAAATATATTGAGGTCCGACATCATTTTCTAAGGGATTGCATTTCAAAACAAAAAATTGAGATGTGCTTTTTTTCCGTCTCAAAATTAACTCGCGGATTTTTTTTTAAAACCGCTTAAGCCGAGTCTTTTGCTTCTATACGAGCTCGATTAGGCATAATGCATATTGAATAAGGTCTATGTTTGCATTTTGCGCGTTTTTTTAAAACTTAGGGGTGAAAAATCAGATTTTTGGATCAAAATTCAACGAGAACAAGAAAAAGAAGCTCCAGGGACCGGATGAAGGAGGTCGACTAGTCGACCACTACCTCGAACCGGTCGGACCCCGCCTTGGACCCGTCAACCTGGGCTAGTTTTGGTTAAATTGCATTATGTCCCAAACCTAGCCATTTTATGCGTTTTTCTCCATTTTTCGACCCCTTTGCAAAATTTCACACACAATTCAACTCAAAATAATTTATTTCTTGTAAATTCTATATTTTGAGTTTATATTACTCGTATATCATCATTATTCCTCGACTTCTCCGATTAATTGGTAAGTTTAATTCTCTTTTAATCTCAATTGTGTTGAACCCTTGAGAAAGTACTTACATTTTGGTATATTGATGCAATTTTTGTATACTTGTGATGGGAAATATGTATGATGATTGATTATGCTTGTCGTTTTAAATATGATTGGTGATGATTTGTTTGGGCATGATTGCATTATAAGCGTTATATACATCTTCGATTTTATTCTACGACGCCAAGTGTTCGATAAAATGTTTTTATCGATAAATTGGTTCAATTGCGCACTTTGATATGGATATATGATGTTTTTATCATGCTAATATTCTTTTTGATGATTCCAATAGGGGAAACATGAAATAAGCTCATATGCTCAAAGAAGCCAAAAAAGCTCATGAGAAAAAGCTATAAGCTATGGATATAAAAAGCCAAAAGTTGTGGATGTAACCTAGTCCAATGGATGCATTATGGACTTGTATACATATATAATGGATTCTTTTTTACAGAGGAGCTTCTAAGCTCTTAAAATTCAAGCTCAAAGTGTAAGAGCCGAGCTTTTAGCTTTTGGTTGTTTGTTTCTATACTTACTCTTGTTGTGCATGTTGAAAGAGGAGCTTTTACAAAATATTTTTGAAAATCTTTACTCCCATCCTTGTAACTATTATCTTTGGAAAGTTGTCATTTAAAAAGGATAGATGTTTTAGACAGGAAAACTTGCTTTGTTTTCAAAATCGACCTCTTAAAATTGTTTTGTTTTGTAATCATCAAAAATGGGGAGTTTGCTAGATATATGTTTTTATCTTAATTTTGATGATTTCCTTTAACCGTGTTTTTCACCAAATCAATGTTCATAAATGTTTTCCAAATACTCCCAAATGATTCAATATGTTTTTACTAATTTTTTGGAGAATTTCTTGATGTTTATTTTTGATTTAAAATTGGACAATATTTAATCTCGTGTTCGACCTGGCCGCCTCTATAGGGCAACCCGTGTCCGAAAGTTAATCTTTGAAACAAACGAGACGGTCGAAAAACCTCAAGAGGTCGATAGGTGCCGAGGTTTGTTCGAAATATTGGGAACTCTTTGTATTGCATTTTTAAGGAGGTCAACCGACAACCAGGATTCGACCGGTCGAACCTTATGCGATCGGTCGCCCGTGTTAAATTTGTGCGATATTTTGAAATTCTTATTTATGTTCGACCATTCGCCCTATATGTTTATCAAAGAACTATCCGTTTGAACTAGCGAGACAATTTTTCCTAAATTTAGGGATTGATTTCTAACACTATAATCTTGATTTTAATTGCATTTTTTGTAGATATCAATCTCAAGGAGGAGCCTATGTATGGAAATCAAATCCAAGAGCTCTCCTATAAATAGGTGAAGGCTTGAAGCAACACAACAAGAGAGAACACAATACAACACAACAAGAAATTCCGCAAATTTGTCTAGGTCTTTATTTTCAACATTCTTGTTGTAATAGCCTAAACTTATCACTTTCATATCTTGATTATTAGGCTTTCCTTCTTGATTACACTTGCACTTTTGAGTTCTAATATTTCATTTAAAGTGTAATCTTGATTGTAATTGTAACATCATCCAAAAAATAAATTCTTGTTAGTGTTCTTTTGGCAAGAGCATGTTTGGTTGATGAAAGGTTGGTGATTGAAAAGCTTGGTGCTTTTCGTGTTGAAGAGTTTGGTGCTCTTGAGTTGGAAGATTGTGGTAATTTTCGTAGGTGCTGTTGTAAGAAGAGTGTGGTACTCTTCAAGTTGAAGGTGTAATAGTTTTGGTAACTATTAATAAAATTCTTTTTCTTTTTCGAAATCCATCCCAGGATATCTTTGGGGTGGTAGAGCATGTAGTCCCTAGGTGGGGTGAAGCTCTATAAAGCAAATGAGTGTTGTTTATTTTCCACACTTACATTCTTGCTATCATTCTTACATTCGAAAAAGAGTGCTATATTTGGAAAATTGGCATAATCTATTCACCCCCTCTAGATTATCGTAGCCACTTGGACTAACATTTATACCCGACTCTTTTACAAACTTCAGCAATTCAACAAGGTCCCAGGACTTCATTATGTTCCATAGATTTTAGCTCATCTTTCATGGCATCAAACCATTTATTAGAATTAATGCTTTCAATGGCATGTGAAAAGAAACTAGGTCATCATCAATTCCTAAGTCAATTCGACTCTTGTAAATAAACCACATAATCATCGAAATAGCAGACGCTTTGTCTATCATACCTTCTTAATACTATCTGTTGTGGTTCATTTACTATAGTAGGTTCATCGATGTTATCTTCATTGTTGGTGACTTGATCATTAATTTGTTGTTCTTGTCCAACATTAGGTTGTTCAACATTTGGAGGAACAACAACTTTAGAAGAAGTTATAGGCAAAGGAATTTGCACCCTTCTTGGATGACCACTTTTCGTGGTTCTTGACTCCCATTAACTTCACCATTCTCAATGAACCTAGCATTTACGATTTCAACAATTCTTGTACTATAGTTAGGACAATAAAACTTATACCCTTTGGACTTTTCAGGATAACCAATGAAGTAACCACCGATTGTCCTATAATCCAATTTCTTTTCTTGTGGATTATACGCTCTTATTTCTCAGGGCAACCCCAAACATGCCGGTGCCTCAAACTAGGTTTTCTACACCCAAAACTCGAAAGGAGATTTCTGAATCGACTTACTAGGAACCATGTTTAACATATACATGGCGATTTTAAGTGCATGCATCCACAATGATGTGGGTAATGAAGAATTACTTAACATACTCCTAACCATGTCCAACACAAAGACGATTACGCCTTTCGCTATACCATTTTGTTGTGGTGTACCTGGCATAGTGTATTGAGCACATATGCCACGTTTTTCAAGGAATTTAGCAAATGGGCCTGGACATTGCCCGGATCCATTATATTTTCCATAATATTCACCACCTCTATCGATCGATAATTTTCACTTTTCTATATAGTTGTCTTTCAACCTCATTAACAAATACCTCGAGGGTATTTATCGATGAGATTTTTCATGTAATAGATAGACATATCCATAACGTGAAAAGTCATCGATAAAAGTGATAAAATATATTTCTTTTCCAAAAGAGGAAACATCAAGGCCCACAAATATCGGTGTGTATTATTTCAAGAAGTTGTGTGCTTGAGTGGCTCCTTTCTTTGTGTGTTTTGTTTGTTTTCCTTTAATACAATCCACAAAAATACCAAGATCAATAAATTCTAAATCCGGGAGGATTTCATTCTTTATCAATCTTTCTAACCTTTCTTTGGAAACATGCCCCAAATGTTTATGCCACAAGTAAGCGAGAATTTTCATTCACTAAACCACGTTTAGTTCCAACATCATGATGCAGGTTAAAAGAGTCTCAAAGAAAAGATTACCAAGCCTAAATTTATATAGGCCATCATTAAGAACAAAGAACCAATAAAAAGACTTTATTTGAATAAACTAAAACATCCATTATCGAAATTAAAAGAGTATCCAAAGAATCAAGTCCGGAAAGAGAAACTAAATTAAGTAGAAACAGAATGTACATAAGAGTTTGAAATAAATCTAAATGGTGTCCAAGATCTAAAATCGGCAATAAGTTCCAATGGCTTCAATCGAGCTTTGACTCGATTTCCCATAAAGACGTCTTTTCATTTGGATTTATGGTTTGGGTCGTAAGGAATCCCCGATCGTATTTGAAACGTGAGTGGTGCGGTAGGAATCAAGCCACCAAGTGCTATGAGGAACTTCAACTAAATTTGATTCAAACATATGAAAGCGTTAATCATACCTTTCTTTTCGAACCACGCTTACGTTTGCAATCTTTCCGAAGTGTCTTGGCTTTTCAAAACGTCACTTAAGGTTGTTGTGTTCTTTTTTCTCGGACTTGGGCATTTGACTCATTCACTTTAAATGGTCCTTTCTTGCCCTTTCCTTTCTTTGTTAAGGCTTTCTTACCAACTCCTTGATTGGTTACGAGATGAATAGAATTAGTCCCCGATTCATAATCCGTGTTTCCTCCCGAACTAGCATACCATGAAGTTCATTCACATTCCACTTGTCCTTCATGGTGTTATAGTTCATTTTGAACGGACCATACTCGGAGGCGATGAATTTAAGATAAACCGCACGAGAAAGTTATCATCCAAGTTCATCCCTAAGGACTTTAGTCTTGCTGCAATGTTTGTCATTTCAATGACATGCTCATGCATGATACGAGAACCATCAAACTTCATGGTGGTCAAAGTAGCCATTAATGTCCCAAAGAAGAGACTTATCGCCATTTGGGAACGCTCTCCTACTAATTTCATGATTTCCTTAGCATTTTCGGTGTGAGGAGGGCGGTAGCCTTGATGTTGATTGCTATACTCATTCGCATAAACATCGGCTCGGTCTGTTTGATCTTTCCCAAGTGTGGACCGATTTCTCAACATCATCGCTAGTGTCGCAATAGCAAAATGGTCTCTCAACTTGAAGTGCTAAGTCAAGATCCAAGATACCAAGGTGAAATTGGATTTGCTCGCACTATTCGCAGAGAAGTTAAGCCCATTATACATTGGAACAGCATTTAAGCATGCGAATGAAGAGAAACAGAATAGGTATCGCAATTAAAAGAGTTGATTGATCATTAATGCTTTGAGATTACATACTATAGATTCGATGAAACAATAAATGTACATTGAAGTTCTCCTTTAGGTGATCCAACAATGTACTACATTAAACGTAATTGATGCTAAAAGTTGAGTTCACATTATTGGTAATTAAATATACTCTAACTAGACATGCTTGCTATCTTTGGATATACTAAACATATCTAACCGTGATATATTAATTATCCACGGTTATGTTCTTGATTATAAAAATAATTGATCAACCTTTGAGTGACCCGTAAATATTTTTTAATCAATGAACTTCAATATACCCACTACAAAGTATCATCATGTCATTTCAATTAATAGCATCACATAATCATGGGTAAATGAACTTTTACTTAATTTAACATCTATAAGTACTTTCTAATTTGGTCACATTGGTGACTAACAAATTATTCATTATATAGACGTCAAATTAAATAATAAAAACTATGCAATTTGATAGACTTTACGGTTAGACCACTTTGATGACTAACTAACCATCTATCACATAAATTCTGAATACAGACTTGAGTATTTGAATTGTAATAGACATAACAGATACATAATATGTAAGGCGGTTTGATTATACATGATAAAGAGCCTAAAACCATCATTAGCAATCCTAAATAAATATGACTTCTAATTCTTCATTAATAGAATTGTACAGATCAATTGTAAAATGGATTTCAATATCTTAAGGCCCAATCACGTACAAATTCGTACACATATTAATGAAACAGATGAATCAACAATGAAAGATATAAATTCACAAGCAAGAAACTAATATTATATCACATCAGTGGAGTTCATCAATTTGTAACCACAGAATTACAAATCTCCATCAACAACCTTCATAATATTATAATGGCAAGCTGAGTCATGCATCATTCATAGGTTGAATATATACAACATGAGTGTATGGAAACGTGATTTCAAGTGAATCTTAAATTGATTAAACCAACAAATATCAATTCATGAATTCACGCCGGCCAGAAGATGCAAAGAATCATAATAACTAAACAACTTTCATCAATTAAGAATAATTGGGGCTGGAGTTACGAATTATAACGAAACCTCAATAGATATTAATATTCATACGGCCGAAACATTATGCGGAAAATCAAACTGAACTAACATAATTTCTTGAAACTTGCAGCAGAATTATTCGACAATCATAAATTTAACAATCATAATTGGAAATTACGAGTTCTTAAAATCGGGCTCGATACCACATGTAAGCATAATTGTAAATTAAATCGAAGTAACATAAATCGAAATCTCGGATCTTGAACTTCATGATTTTCACAATTAATTAATAATTAGGTACTAACCTTGAGCAGCCATGATCGATTTTTCTTGAAGATATAAGAAATAGGTTTCTTCTCTTGGCCTTCGTTAATCCGCACGTAAAATTCTTGAGATGATAGAAAAAGAATCGATGGGTCCTTTTATTGGCAGAGAGAGAGGACCAGTTTCTTGAGCGGTTATTTTGCAATCCAAATCGATAAATTACATGTTCTATCAACGTGTAGAGGTGGTTTAGAAACCAACTCGTAAGTGACCCTAAAACCGATACAACTTATCTGTTAAATATATTAATTATTTAAACCAATTAATTAGATATTAAAATATCACTTAATTAATTTAGTATCTAATAAAAATATATGGCACGTGGGCCACATATATCTTACAAGTTTTTGAGAGTTTTTTGTTGAGTTTGTAAATCTCTCGTAAATATATTCTTGTGGGTATTTTTCTCTCAAATTCATCCATTTAGTTTCATAATGATCCTATGATACCCAACAAAAGGTATCTCATCTCTTATTTTATCCTACGGATAATTGATACGTGTATAAAAAGATTACCCTATTAAAAACCCACAATTTAAGCTTGATCTCGTGTTTCAAAAATAATATGATAACTTTTATACATGTCAATGATCCGTGCGGTGGAATAGGAGATGAAACACCCTTTAGAAAACAACTTCTCATCCGCAATAAAATTCCTAATTAAGGTTCTCAGTTGATAGAAATTTTCATTAATTATAACCTTCCTGTGGAGGACATTCCATATCTAAATATGAAGATCGAGTTCATAGTTCAAATTAATATTACTAGCTCATGATATATAAGAGTATCCACAAAAGCACCACCAGTTTACCAGTTCAAAATCTCTCTGCTTTTCATTCCTTCACTAAAAAGCCAAAGAAAATTTATTGGTACTTAAAAGTCCCTCCTACTGAAACAAATAATGCAAATAATACTAATACTATTTAAGAGGAGGTAAAGTGCAGGGCACAAAATCAACTGTTCTTTGTTCTAACAAAGTTAGAAAAAAATGGATAGGTTTAGTAGATTTCAGTATTGTTTCCTCTTTGTCTTGTGCATTCTGATTTGGAGATGCCGGGGTGACGCTATAGATGATAATAGGCAGGCAAGAGGCTAATTTGAATACATCTTTTTATATATTTTATGGTTAATTACAAAAATGTCCTTAAAATTTAACTCAGCTATCTTTTAAAATTATCAATGTTACCTCCTTGATTTGTTTCTATATTTTACAAATCGCACCTTAAGTAGGGGGTATTTGTTAAGAAATACAAACTCCAAGTGGTGTTTGTAATATCTTGAGGGGGTATTTGTAATTTTGAAACATAATTGAGTTTTTTTATTTTTTGTCATTAGGTCAAAGCTTAAGGGTAGTTTCTGTAATTATCCCAAAAATTTCGACCAGTGGGTAAATTAGGATAATTGGAGTCCTTCTTGGATCCCAATTTTTCAAGAAGCATATATTGAGGATCTCTTTTTGTTTTTGTCTATTTTGACTATTGGTAATTTTTCTAACAGGTTTACATTGTTTACATGGGAGCCCTTCCTGAAAAAGATTATTCACCTTACCACAGTAACAAGCTTCAAGAACAGCACATAAGTATGATTCAAGAAGTAGTTGATGAAAGGTAACAATCATTTGACGAATAGTATTACACTACAAGAAAAAACTATGTATGTAAATATATTAAGATAACACTCTAGGTAAATATTTATCAACAAAATAAAAACTATTAGTAATTTATACCTACAGTATTTATGTGTAGATAATTTTTTTAAGAACTGTTTGTGATTTGTCGGGAAATAGTCGGTATTAGTTTGGGAAAAATAATATTTTTGTGTTCTGTCCGTATTCTGTAGATAACTAACTGTAAACAAAAATTTGTCGGTTGTTACTATTTTTTTTTAAATGCAATAGTATTAGTATATGTCTATATTGATCATTTGATATTGTTTCCTTAGTTATATAAGCAAGGCCTTAGTTAGAAGTTACAAAAGAAGTTTCAATGGTTTTGCTGCTTCCTTACAAACCAAGAACAACAAAAGTTAGCCAGTGAGTTCATTATATGCTTTACTAACATAAACATTTTACATTAAGCAAATTAAAGTGGCTTAATTTCCATCACATATTACAAATTTATGCAGGCTTTGGAGATGTGGTATCAATTTTTCCAAGCAGAACACTGTGGCCTCAGACGACCAGATCATGGGACTTCTTGGGTTTGCATGAAGATGTTAATCAACATTCCAACACCGCAAGTGACATTGTAATAGGTGTTCTTGATTCTGGAATATGGCCAGAATCCGACAGTTTTAGCGATCAAGGTTTCGCCCTATTCGAAGAAATGGAAAGGAGTTTGTAATGGTGGCAGCAATTTTACTTGCAACAAGTAAAACTTCATTTCTTCCTATTTTATTGTTTCCATTTTATTTCTGGGTAAATTATTACAATTATTATCCCTGGGCCGGGTTTAGCTTACTTTAAAAATTTTAATTATCTTTCAAAATTACGGATACATCACAAGCACTCCTTTGTGGTTTGTATTTTCTAAACAAATACCCCTATTGGTGGTGCAATTTGTAAAATAATAAATACTAAAGGGGTATTTGTAATTTTGAATGATTACTAGGTTTTTCGTAACTAGACTGAAACTGAATTAGTATATTTTGTAATGAAAAATTTGTAAAATTGGTCCGGTAGTTTGGTCTCTTTAAACATTTGTCTGCTAAATTGTCAAAGTTTGGTCTTTTAGTTCAGTGAAATTAAAAATATGGGACATTTATTCCAAAATCCGAATCGAAATTTTACCCAATCTGTTATCTATGTCATCAACATCCTGGTCCAAATCAGCAATTTCTAGCCAAAACTGGGTCAAATGTCCTAAATTTTTAAAGTTACTAAACTAAGACTAACTTTGACAACTTAGTGGGCCTAAGTTGTACGAATTTGACAATTTTCTTGCAATTAACAAGCAGAAGATATAGTACTTCTTTATTATTCTTGAAATATGGTTATGTAATATTATTCTGAAATTTATTTTAAAGTAAATTAAAGCCACGAACCATAACATATCTCCTTGTTTGACAGAAAGTTGATCGGTGCTCGTTTTTACACCTCCGGAGTACCTAATGCCGAGACGGCCAGGGACACAATCGCCACGGTACTCATACGGCCTCAACAGCAGCCGGAAACTACGTAAAAGACGCAAGTTTCTATGGCATTGCTCAAGGCACCGCCAGAGGAGGGGTCCCTTCGGCGAGAATTGCAGCGTACAAAGTTTGCCACTCGGGTTGCAAGGAAGCAGATATACTAGCGGCATTTGATGATGCGATAGCTGATGGAGTCGACATCATTACGATCTCATTGGGATCTTTCATGGCAATGGAAATGAGATACGATAGCATTTCGATTGGATCCCTTCATGCAATGCAGAAAGGTATATTAACTGTGCATTCGGCGGGAAATAACGGTTTTGCGCCCGAGACAGTCAGCAGTGTCGCGCCATGGCTTTTGACGGTCGGCGCTAGTAGTATGGATCGTGGGATTATCACCAATATCGCGCTTGGGAATGGCAAAAAAATTGATGTAAGAATTTTTCTTAGGGTTAACTACAAAAATACCCTTGAGGTTCAGTCTAATTATTAAATTAGGGGGACTCAAAATCTTTTAAAATTACAAAATACCCTTTAATTTTTATTTCTATTCTACAAATTACACAATCAGGAAGGGGTTATTTATTAAGTAAATACAACTCAATGAATCAGTTTATTCCTTGAGTGAATCAATTCACTCTTGCCCAAGGGAGAAACTTCTTCGTAGAGTACTGTGTTAAAGTGGGAAAGGTCTGAAGTCTAAGCGTTAGGAAGCTATGCCATAGGTAAGAGAGTATCTTTTCTGTTCGAGGTAGAGCACTAAGGCTGTGTCTTTTCGCTTTTCTCCTAGGCTTACTTCTTGATGAATTTCGTGAATGCCTAGCCAGGTAAGGAAGGAATGAAATGACTTGTTTGTAAGTTTGTAATTAGGCTAAATCTCAAAGGTAGTTTTTTAATTTGCCATTTTCCTTGATAAAGTGATTTATAATTCTTACATGTGATCCTAATTACTGTTGTTTTGAACAGGGGAAATCAGTTAATGCCTTCAAGATGAATGGAACTGAATTCCCTCTAGTGTATGGAAAAGATGTAACAAGCAATTGTAGTGAAATCAGTGCCAGGTAGATTTCAACCTTTTAAGTCCTTTTCCTTCCTGTTATTTTAAGATTAATTATAAAAACTACCCTGAAATTTTAGTTTAATTACAAAAACCTAGTTGTCTTTTAAAATTACAAACTAGCCCTCAAGAGGATGCAATTTGTAAACTAAAAACACATGTGAAAGGGGATTTCGTAATTTTAAAGATAACTAAGGTTTTTTTGTAATCAGGTTAAACTTTAGGGGTAGGATTGTAATTATCCTATATTTTTATATAAGAACTATTAGAAGAAATAACTCTTGTTTTGCAGGCTTTGTTATCCAGGGTGTTTAAACAGTAGCTTGGTTAGTGGAAAAATTGTTTTATGTGACGAAATCAAAGGCATAGAAGAGGCTCTTAATGCTGGTGCCTCTGGAACAATTGCTAAGACAGGGAAAACATCCGACGTTTCCTTTGTTGTCCCCATGCCTGCATCAGCTTTACTTACCAACAACCTCAAACTAGTCCAGGACTACATCAACTCCACAAAGTTAGATATCCTATTTCCGAACTTTTACTCAATGAAGTATAAGCTAAATTGCAATTTTAGTGTTGTAGCCATAGGAGATTGATAAAAATGGTACTGCGGATATCACGATTTTCAGAAGAAACAAAGCGCAACTTTCAAAAACTCTCAATTGCAGTCTCTCGGGGACCAGATTTCCTATTCCACTTAACTGGATGAATAATGTGTTGTTCAAAAAATATAGATTGTTGATTGTATTAATATATCTATACATGTTATTCATCCGGATAACGAAATAGAATGTGCAACAGGAAATCTGACTCTGTCATTCGGTTGGTGAAAATTGGAAAAAATTGTGGGGAAAGTCCACGTGTCACGTTTTCAGCCACACTCGCTTATATGAAAATAAGTTCTGCTTATGTGGACATAATCCGAGTTTTTCTTATTTTTCTGAGTTTTTGCCTCAATCAGCATTCCAACTCACTTGGAAAATGTCCACATAAGCGAAATTGATTCACTTTCCACATCGGCATATTCTCCGAAAATATGGAAACATGGAATTTTCCAGCAAACTTTCCAATTTCCAGCGGAGCAAATGACCGGTCGAGAGTTTTTGAAACTAACTTGGCTTATTGTCAAATTGTGATTTTTACACAACCGTTATTGTCACCCCTTTGTAGCTAGAGGACTAAAATTGCAATTTAACCTAAATGATCGACTACTTCATTACTATCTGTAGCGCAACGTGTAGTATTATTAGTTCATTTATATCATTTCATTTCTGTAGAGAAGCCAAGGCATTTATATCAACAAGTGAAACCACGAAAAACATTGATGCTCCTCTGGTAGCTTCTTTTTCTTCAAAAGGACCAAATCCCATCATTGCAGATATCTTAAAGGTATGTTTAGGACAAACAATTTTCGAAGTTTTAACTTACTTGAAATTTCTCAACTTTTCATCCTACATTGAGACATTTGCCAACATGTATGCAGCCAGACATAACAGCACCTGGAGTGGAAATCTTAGCTGCGTATTCACCAGTAGCTCCTGTTTCTTCAAACTACATTTCTGATGAAAGATCGGTTAAGTACAACGTTTTGTCCGGCACATCCATGTCTGCCCCTCACGCTGCAGGGGCCGCTGCATACGTAAAATCAGCGCATCCTGATTGGTCGCCTTCTGCTATCAAGTCTGCTATTATGACAACCGGTAATTAGTTCTTACATATATCTGCACAAAAACACTACATTTTCCATGTCCAGCTTTTACAAAAACTATACCTGATGTTTAGTCTAATTACAAAAAGCTCCAGTTATCTTTCATAATTACATATACCCCTTAAACTGTTACAAGCACCCCCTTGAGGGAGTATTGGTAATTTTAAAGGATAACTGAGTTTTTTTAATTAGTTAAACCTCAGGGTAGTTTTTGTAATTTAAAGAGAAAAAAACACGAACTGTTGTCCGTTATTCCAGCTTGGCGCATGGATCCAACAAAACATAAAGACGCGGAGTTTTCATATGGAGCCGGGCATATAAACCCTATAAACGCAACAAACCCTGGGCTCCTTTACTTAAACAAATAAGGAAGATTACATCAAAATGCTGTGCAAAATTGGCTACCCCACAGAAACAGTTCAAAATCTATTCAAAGACAATAGCATTGACTGCTCAAAGTTAAAGCAAGTTGAGGTGACAGACTTGAATTACCCTTCAATGGCCATCGAAGTGAAAAAAAGTGTACCGTTATCAGCTAGCTTTTCAAGAACAGTAACAAATGTTGGCCTTGCAAATTCAACTTACACTGCTACGATCGACAAAAGTACTTCTGACTGCAATATCACCGTGGAGCCTGCCACCCTTTCGTTTAAGCAGATGAACGAGAAGAAATCGTTCGTTGTCACTGTTAAAGGGGATCAAGTGAGGTCAATGATTTCTTCTTCGCTGGTGTGGTCTGATGGTGTTCATTTCGTGCGAAGTCCTATCGTTGTGTACCCGAAAAGTCTTCCTATTGGCATGTGATTATGCTTATGAACCTTGTGTGGCTTAAAACTCAGTAATAAAGAAACATTGTATTATCTTAATTGTTCATTTTAAGTAACATGTGAAGGATGGAACAAGAATGTCTTTGAATCTTAGCCTGCCCAAGGTACCAATTATGCACATAAGAGATGCGAGTAATCACAATTCTATAAAAAAAATCCAAAAAATTACCAGCAAACCTATCATAATTACAAATGTTAATGACATGAATGCTTTGGATATACACATAATATTCGAAAGAGGGTATCCCAATTCCTAACGAAATCTGCTTTAGTTGGAAATGGGATCAAGGAAAGATCAGGATTCGACATTTTCAATGAGCATATGTCCAATACAAAATAACAAATAAAAGATAAAAAATGGATCCCAATCATAGCCAACAAAACCACCATGTATGTAGTTTTTTCACTTCATCCATCATATAACCAAACCTTGTGCTCTAGGAATTTAATTACACAAGTGTAGTCCTATACTCTCATGCAATTCACAATTGCTGAAGAATAGATATATCAAAAACAAATCTATCCAACATACATTTCATTCTGCCAATGCAGTTTATACAGCAATATTACACAGTATATATATCAACTCACCGTTTTTATTATACATGGCTGTGAAGTATGTATACAGCTTTGAGGGGTATATGTACTGTATGTGAGCCAGTGAAACCCCCAATTTCGATGAGTAACCCAGTTACCAGTCTCACACATCAATTTAGTCATAAATACATCTTAGTTTTTTTCGTCCCTTTAACTAAGTTGAGGAGATCACCTTAATGAAAGCCCAGGCAGGAACAATTTGCCATTTGTCATCTCTCTCTGAAAGACTTCTTTGATAAAACTTTATAAATGCTCTGGAGACGATAATTCTGAGTTTGTGTTTATTCATACTACTTCCCATACCTTGTAATCTCTGCCCTCAATGGCTAACGACCATTTTTGCACCATCTGAGGGTTCATAGTGACCAGGTCCAATCTTCATTGCCAACTTTTCATCAATCATCGCAGCATAAACGTCTCTCTCTGCCTTGATTATTTTAACCTAAATCAAAATCAAACATGTGAGAAGAAAAAGAGACGTCAAAATTTTACATGGAAGTGTGTATGGAAATTGATATGATATTTGAGATTCAACTCTGGCCAGTGGCCAACCAAAATTGCCCCGTAAATTATGATTCTAACTGCAATGAAAAAGATTTGTGTGTGATGTCCCAGCAAGTGTTTCTTAAAATATGATGACCATTGAAAATATGATGACAAAAAGTACCCTTGTGTTTGACCTATTTACAAAAAAAAAAGAAAAAATACAGCTAAATTTAAAATTACAAAAAGTACCCTGAGGTTTGATTCAGCGTTAAAATTAAGGAGTAAGCTGTAATATTTTTATAAATATGAGGGGGGATTTCGAAATATTTTTATTTATGAATGGAGTAAATGTTATACAAAAAAAAACCTCAGGGGTATTTTGGTAATTTCGAAAGTTAGCTTTTTTCTTGTAGTTAGGTCAAACCTCAAGGGTATATTTAGTAATTAACTCAAGAATAAATAACAAACTTGACAGTAAAATCAGTTAAAGAGATTCAAAGTGATAGAATAATCAAACAAAGCAATCATTTGAAGATGTGACGCCAAGACAACTATGGTGAAACCCATATTTGACAAAAGATAAAAACAATGACAAAAACTTCCAAAACTTACTGTGCTCCGACAGTGAATCTTTTCCGCTTTCTGATGGAGATGAGTGTCAATATTTGAGACTGATATTCGGAGAAAATGTGATCGTAGAACACTGATGGCGTCCCAGGGTGAGTTAAGATATAGGCATAACCTTGCATTTCTTTTCCACCTGGGAATCTCCAATGACCCTTCCAAATAGAAAAGAATAAATCAGAAGTAAACATAGCACAAGAATGATTAACACTTAATCAGATGTCACTAATAAACCAGCTCAGAAAATTTAAAGATCGGGATTCAATCTGTTGAAACAATGAGACGGATGAACAAATAAGATGTCACTGAAAAATAGAAAAAGAATCTTCTAACTCTAGCAAGAGAAAAATTATTAGCATAATTAGAACAAATTTTACACATCAGTGGGTAATAACAGCACGGAAAAAAAATATAGGTGCAGTACCAGGAGAACAAGTAAATTGCATATTGAGCACTAAATATGAATAAGAAAGCTAGGTCATCAAGTTGACAAGCTTTATCTAGGAAAATGTAGTAATACTTTTTCTCTCTTTCAGAAAGATCAGTCAGCAAACCTAAAAAACGAGGTATTAATAGATGATTATAGAAATTGGTAACTGATTTCAACATCTCAGTAAGCCATATCTTTATTCTCTGGGTTCAATTATGAAGGATGCATCATCTCCATGTGGGTATACCTGGGTCAACATGCAAGCAAAATGTAAAGTTATCTAAAGACTAAAGAGCACCTTAATGGAAGTATATTAGTTACTTTGAGGTAACTTTATTTACAGACACATGCAATAGTGAAGCACAAAAGAAACTTTATATATATGAAGAGTTCCAACCTGAGTGGAACCAGTATCATGATTCTCAATAAAAGTAACAGCCCTAGACGGCCACCATCCCACCACTCCTGGAGGTTTTCCTTTCTCGTCTGATAATCGCCAATATTCACATCTTTCAAGTGCCTGTACAACCAAGATCAAAGAGAGAAACGCTTACACAGAGATCTATTGACCAAAGAAGGTTATTTTTATGATATAACATAATAAAACGTGCTTGAAAAAATAAAAAGGATCATATGCTTACAGCATGAAGAATTCCTTTTGTCGTGACGTCAAATGCACCAGCAGTTCCATTTGTAGCATTAATCCAATCTACGATTCTCTGTCTATGTGCATCTTGATTATGATCCATCTCACCATAAGTGTAACTAAGGGAATCCCAAAACTCCCCCACAGCAAAGTAAGGCTCGCTTGATTCCAAGTAGTCCTTTACATAGCCGCCCCAAAACCCCCGCACAAAATCAAGCCTCCAACCATCATAACCGATTTCTTCTCTGCATTACCATGTATCAGCTGATCAGCTAGTGTAACACCTCATTTAAACAGACACATTCTACGCAATTGCTATAAGTTAGCATGATAACATATCCAGAGAAAGATTGCAAGGTTACACTTTCATATTCTTAAGTACGACTTCAATATAGCCTTCAAAATATATTGCCCAAAAAAGTGAAGATATTGGGCAAGAATTTACGATAATGCAATTTGCACTCAAGATTTTCATTTTCACTCAAGATGGAAAATCAATATTTAGGACTTAAACTAGTACCTTCACCCAACAGCCTCGAAATTTTGAGCATCTGATTCCTTATTATTAAAACTTGTCATAACCATTGAATATAACAGAATAAAAATTTAGATTCAATCGACTAACCGTAACCAGCGTAGCCATTCCTTGATATCTTTTCTCACGAAATCTTGAGAGTGATCAATGTTTGGAGCAGCATGGAAATTATCTCCACTACTCTTATTGCCCCTTCCCTGTGAGTGATCAAAAGAGGCAACATTTTAGAGGCAGAATAACTAAGGCTACTGAATTCTGCTTACTTTATGAAAATAGCATTAAACTTAATGTTTGGTCAAAACATTGTTCATTCATATCACAAGCACATCTACAATTGTTTCTTTTTTAAACTAGTATACATGTCCTTAGTGGATAATATGATAAACCTATTTCACTATACATCTCTTTAGGGAGAAAATTAAAAAAGAAACAAAGGGATGTAGACACGCAATACAAGAACGGACATGGTTGCCAATTTCAGCTCCTTCCAATGTCTACAATTTCAGTGAAGGAATAAATTTGTTGAGGCTTTGTAATAAACATTTTATCACATAAGCAAAAGCACGGATGAATAACTAGTAAGCAAATATTTGTAGTTACAATATTACAGAGAAAATGAAAAAGTAATTAGGACCATTACGGTTTTTTTCTTTCTAGTTCTCCTTCTCCTTGAGCTTGGGGGCAGAACATTTTGGTCATATTTTAGAAACAAGTAGCAATCATGATTTCTTACATTCAAGAATTTCACAAAAAAATTGTTGGAAAAAAAAAACCTTCTAAGGCACAAGGCTATCACACCTGAAAATGTGGATCATCAGCAACAACTGCACGGTCATCCCAATTTAGCGACCACCAAAAATGTTCCAAACACCGTTTTGATTCTTATACTGTGCACATCGGTGGTTTAAGACAACATCTCCAAGAACCTTTATACCCACTTCATGCAATTTGCTCACAAGACTCTTTAATTGATCAATGTTTCCATACCTTACAAACATCATTATTGTCATCAATATTGCAACTAAACAAAAATAAATAAACAAAATAAATCAAACAATAATGGTGATTTCAATAGTGATAACAGTAGGGTAAATGGCAAATTGTTTCCCAGAATAGAGATGTGATAGTTTCCATGGTATGTCAATAACCATATTCTGCATTGCAGCTCAAGCTTTATCGGTGGATTTGTTTTTGAGATCAGATAGGAAGAAAAATTTCTCTTTCTATTCTTATTAATGTTAAGCTAGCGGCAGGGCCAAATATCATTGCATATGCAAAATGATACCTGGAGTTTAAGTTGTACAAATCCCTAGGCATGTAACCTTCAGGTGATACAGAATCAGTAGGTGGAGGTAACCATATCACTGTAAAACCAAGGGATGATAATTCTGAAGCTTTTTCATAAAGCTCCATATACCATTTTCCTGATTTATGGGACTCCCAATTAAATCCCTGGCACAGAATCTCATATCCCGAACCAGTCCCGAAGATATAGTTACAGAGGATTGTAAATCTTTATCTTCTGACACATCAGTATCTGTATATGTAGGCATAGAACTTCGGAAGATACTATAGGCTTCTGCAGCAAGCTTCTCAATTTCTTGGAGAATGCTCTCTTGTGCTTCTCTGCTTTTTGTTTTTCGACTCTTTTCGAGGAAATATCACTCACTAAATTCCTTATCTAGTTAATGATACCATCTGTATGTGCAGAAACTGCTTCATTTGACTCAGAAGTAATGTCAACTGACACTGGGGAGCCAAACTCCTTCAGATGTTCCTCACCTTTAGAATGAGTTAAACTAGAATGTTCATCTGTGGCCACCGAACTTGTGAAGGGTATGTAAAAATCATTTCCATTGCAATTTAACCATGTATTTTCATTCAATTTCAGCACAAAAACAAATGCCGAAAATCTTTGATCCAATGTAAATGACCCCAAGAACCACTTCCATCGTCTTTTCGCTGCAATGAAAAATCATAATATTCAGTAAGTGATGAAAAATGGAGCAGCTATTAACTGACTGACTGGAAGATATCAGCGAATGACCAACCAAATCTTTGGTTTGAGGTTACAGAAGATAATAAGTTACAACCACTGATCTTATCCAAGGCAGTAAGATCATTCTTGCCAATTGCTCATTACAATTAGCATTGCTTCTACTCTTTTCTATGGCAACATAGAAGCTTTATCAGTATACGATTCAAAGAATCATTGGTAGTAGGACAGATAGACAAAAGAAGACATTGGTGCAAAAGTGTGACGATAACAGGCTTCCGATCTTCCATTAGTCCATTCCTAAGTTCTCACTTGTAATAACTAATAAATAGCATAACTGTCAAGCATCAAAACCATTTCTTTTCCATGAGTTTTGGTTGCATTTGGATCAAAAGATCATTTCTTTTTAACCAAAAATTTGCTTAATAATTGAAATTCCAACCAATATATATTCAGACGATACAATATCACAGATGTATAAGTCAAGCACAGGCATAACTTGAAGTATAGACAAAGCTAAAAAAGAATATAAGTAATCTGAAAATAATTACAGGTAATGTGGCATCTTGCATAACAAGATATTTTACGTAATTCAAGAACAGCTGTTAGAGTGCCATTCCCCACTCCCTTTGGCAGGTATGCAATTTTACTACAGCAACAAAAGAGGGGAGAAAAGGAAAGCAGTCAGAGATGCCACATAAAGTAACCGAAACCGATCCGCATGTAAAACATGAAGTTACATGATTGAATAATAAAGTTATTAACAAATATTTAATTGGTTAAAGTTTTATTTTAGTAACAAACAAACGAGTTAACTCAAGTCCGATAGAGTGCTAAAGAACACAAGTATATCGAAGTCTAAATTTGGCTAATTGCAGTAAGACAATGCATTTAATTCTTTGATATACCTGCAAGAGAGTCATAAAAGCCTTATTTTTGAACCTGATTGTTTCAGGAGGATATGGCTCAGCTGGGATTTCCCAGTTTTTACCTTCATCTATGCAAACACCCCAGTGTATTACTACATCTCCAGGTAAATCAGTTTCTATATGCAAAATATTTTTGGCTCTCTCGAGACAGTGACTCGCCCGACACACTTATTGAGTTATCAGTAATAATTTCTTTGAAGACAGAGTGCTCTCATAAAAAGCTTGAAGAGGCCTCTTTTGCAAGTTAGATTCCCTGATGTCGTCTCCTTTAGAATCCGCAGCTTCAGGTTTATGAAGCATGTTGGATATCTGTCCCAAAGCCCCTGCTGTAAGAGATGAACTACTCAACTGTTAAGCAGTGAAAAGAATGCAATGGAAATGGGAACTGCAAAAATTATGAAGAACAGACAGAAACAAGGACATGATCTTTTCAAACCTCACATTTCGATAGGACATAGTAGCTTGACTAAAACAAAAAAAAAAGGAAAAGAAAAGAAAAGTAAGTGCATTTAAAGCAATTCTGACCACCATAAATCACCATCTTCTACCCTTTATCCACACACCAAGTCAACCACTGAACTAAAAGCCTAGCTGAAATAATAAGTCCACAGTGTATCTAGTATGCTCTCACTGAAACAAGTGCCAAAATGAAACAGAAAATAAAATAAGTTGGACAAATGCCACAACTTGGACAACACTGGCGAGTATCTAAAGAAAAATAATTTTATAACATAAGCACAGAAAATCAAGCAACCTTGCCATATGCCCAAGCCCTTTTTGGCTCCTACAACATTGCCATCATCTTGAAGGTAATCAATAAGAGGCACTTTAAAATCTCTTCTCTATGCTGATACCAATACCCACTTTCCTCATCCTGACCATTAAGAAACCACACAAAAGACATACATCAACAGCAGAAGTCATCAGGAAGAAAACTTAAAATAATCAACCAATCAAAGAAGGAAACCATTCAGCCTAGCAACAAGCGGCATGCACCTTCAGTACAAAATTTATAGCTGCAATTGAACTGCTTGTATTAAAAATCTATCTTCACTTCATGAAATGCTTCTCCTTCCGATGATGTGGGTGATCTTCGAATGGAGTCTCAATTGCATAATCCTGAAACGGGTAATCAATACCAGTCTCTGTGGAAGAATATCAAAAGATAGAGAGAAACAAGAATAACAATCACTGAGCACTAACTAATGAATCAATAGTTACCTTAATGGGAATAGAACCTGAAGGTCTCATATCCAGAGGGGGTTGATCCCATTCACTGCAACAATGAGAATCAAAACATTGGTTTATCATGAGATGTATAAATATCTCAGGAAAATTCATCATAATGCATCCAATAAACACAGCCAATTGTCGTTGGAATAAGCGGATTCTTGGAATGGCAAGAGTACATGGTTATGATTCTAAAAGCATATATTTGCAGCATCATAAATCTGAGATCACAGACTCCATTTTAAACCCTATATATTTTATTGAAACAAGTTTGTCTCCATTAAACTTGAAAAATCTGTAAAGTACCATCACTAATGTAAAGCATACCTGCCAACATCGCCTATGTAATTAACACCCCAGTGAAGAACCCATTTTCCGGTAAACTACAACCCACCGTAAGCTTCCAACACTCTTCATTTTTCCCATTGTCTAATCTGATTGTTATCTTTCCTTCCAGCTGTCATTCCAACAAACAAATTGAAAACTGTACTAATAAATATTCAGCAAT
>CM071926.1:18379015-18465242 GCA_016081115.2 Rehmannia glutinosa | reverse complement strand
AAAACATACAGAATCGAAGCTATATATTATGCATTTTCAAAACTTAATTTAAGACTTGTGACTTTGAATAAATTTTGATACCACAACAACAATATTTCCCCTCTGCCCACTAATGATAGAAATAAGTTTTATTGCTTCAAATCATGAATAGCATGTCGTCATTCGACTTTAAAAAAATTGACATATATAATAAAGTTTTAAGTTTCAAAACATAAAAGCAATTACTAGCCTTTCTGTCATCATTTGATGAACAATGACTAGGGGTAATTAGAACAACATAATAAAGAGCCAGCAAGATAAAATTTTTGAAATAACCAAGTCCAGCCATGGTTAAATGATTAATACAAAAATAATTAGCTTGATGCCCCTATATATACTCACATCCTCTTATAATCTGTTTTTTTAGTGTTAGTATAATGCACTGAGCTAGGTTTTGTAAAATATACTAGATCAAATGCTACTTGTGTAAATCACATTGTGAAGATTTTGACTTCATAGAGAGGTAAGTAAATATATTTGGTAAGTGTTTGGTGAATTATCAAAGTTTTATGTTGGTTTACAAAATCTTGCTTCACAGTAAACATCTTTATAATTCGCCTACTATTTATTTGGGAGTTCTTGAAACTTTTTAAGTATTCACTGCTAAATTGTAGTGCAAGATTATGGTTGTGATTTTGTTAATTAATGTTTGATTCATTATTCACTTACTGGTATATGTTTTTGAGATGGAACTTTTAAACTTTTCACTATACTAGCAAGGTGCATGTGCACTGCATGTAATCAAATTATTTATTTAGTATATGCTTTAAACTATATAAAGATGTGACATGCTAAAATTGTACCATTTTCTATGCATGAGAACTAAATTAGTATTGCATAAAGGTGGCAATCCTGCCCTACGCTGGGCAAAGAATATCCAGGCCCGAAAAAGATCGAGCCTCTTTTGGCCTGGCCTAACGGGCCAAATGGCCCGGTCGGCCCGAGGTAAAATGAACTTTATGGGCCAGGCTGGGCCGCGAACAAATCAAACGGTCGGGTCGGTACTAGGCTGGCTCGTCCTGTGCCTAATTGCATCTCTAGTATTTCCCTCGAACTTTAAGACTAAAAAATAACATGAAGAAAAGAAGTATTGAAAAAGAATATAGACAGAGGGTGTTTAAAAAATTGTAGTTGACAATTTGGCCACACGATTAGCAACCTACGAACATATACATATATATAGGGGTTATATAGGACCCATGCCTTATGTAAGTACCAGGACCAAATCCAAACCATAAATCAACATATTTTAATGACTAATATTAAAATCACCTAACATATATAGAAAACACTAATAAAATCGAAAGAGGGGTATATATTAATCCACGAAAAATAGGAGATGGCTAATCAAATTAAATCTTATGAAAATAGGAGCAGTTACTCACAATTGGTGCTATCTTACGATCCAAATCATGATCATAATCTCGATCAAATTGTCTAGTCAATCTTCTTCTTCACCACGACTACTGCAAAAACACAAAAAAAAAAAAACAGAGAGAAGACGTCAAAACGAAGGGGGGGAAATTGAAAACTCCAGAACCAAAAAATGGACAACACCTACAAAGAAAGTTTCAATACTCATGACCAAAGAAGATAACACCTAGATTTCTCACGTTTCGAGTAATAATATTTCATTTAATTAAAAAAACAATTTGTATTCCTTCTATAATTCCTTTAGTCCAAGCCTTTGCTTTGGTATGTATACAATGTCGCTGAATTGTGCTTAGACACTTGCTTATGATTATGAAAAATGTTGCTTACTTATTTGTTGTAGTTTGCGTTGTTACATTAATTATATATGGTTTCTTTGAATGTAAACGTCATGTTATACAAAAACAATATCGGACTTATATGGACTCACCATTCATTTCATTATTTCCAGTTATTTTTAGGCCAAACCTTTGCTTTGGTATGTTTAGAAAGTTTCTTAGTTGTGCATATACATTTGCCTGTGATTATGAAAAATGTTGCTTACTTATTTAATGTATTTTGCATTCTCACATTTTATATAGTTTGTTGAATTGAAATGTCATATTGTTCAAAAATCAATATGCTTATATAATAGACTCATATTGCTTGTCTATTGAGTAATTGTTGCATATGGACTACAACACCACTAATGTGTGTCTCAGCATTTAAGGAAAAACAATTTGCTAATCGAACCTCTGCTTCTGTATCTTTACAATGATGCTTAGACATTCTTATAAAGTCGCCTATAAGCATTACAATGTTGCTTATTTCTTGACTCTGTGTTCCATGCTTGACTTTGCAATAGGTATTTTAAATACACTCTGACATACTTTAACAATGTAACATTGTATTATGGGGGATTACAAATGTGCCTCAGCAAAGGATAGAAACAACAGCTGATTCAACAACGAACTAGATACCAGAATGGGATGAAAAAATGACACCAATGACACCAATAGAAGGAATGGACCTTGATAATCTAGACAATGTAATACAATTCTATAAAAATTATGGGCGTGTCACTGGCTTTGATGTGAGAATCAATACAATCAAACGCTTCCTTAGTGGTATAATACGCAGGCTATATGTTTGCAACCGCGAAGGATACAAAAAAGTTAAGATCTGTAAGTAGTTTGTAATAAAGCTCTGATACCTATTGTAATTTTGTAGCATTGCTCTGATACTTGTTGAAATTCAAATATATAGCTCTGATACAGTGTATAGAGTATACATTGTAAACAACTTTGTAAAGGACAAGATTGTTATGACCAATCTTATATCTCTGCAAAGCGTAAAGGTATTCATATTACAAATCTTACTAGAACTGCTCCTTTTTTATCCGAAGCCTGCGATTTATAAAATTGACATATTCAGTTCATACATTCTTGCTTACTGCACTGCTTGTGTTTGCTGTAATTTTTATTTAAGTTTTTGCATCATCAAAAAGGGGGAAATTGTTAGGAAATTTATTATTAGATTTTGATGATACCATGTAAAACTTAGAATAAGAAATTGGCACCCCATTTTCTTTGTATTTCTATCTTGTAATAGATAGATCGCATGAGCCGATCAAGTCGTATGTTGAAAAATGGAAGAAGTCAGCTGAAGACTGAAGTGAAGACCCATTTGTGTGTCAGTTGAGTGTAGTCAAGATGGAAGGCACATACTCGACTGAAGGAGAACCAGTTGAGGGACGACCGAGTAAAGGTTGAAGAAGTGATAGTCAAGTTAGTTAGGAGCTGAGTCTACCAGTTGAATTGATAGTTGAGTCATTCCAAAATGATTGGAAGTTACCCAAGTCAAAGGGTAAAGCGGTATCAAGTCAAGTCGATCGATATTAATCAATTTGTTTAAGTCAAGGACATTACTTAAAATAGTAATACGTCCATGCTGCCATGTCTTAAAGTGCTCGTCCCAAAAGCGTGCAAAAGGAATAAACTAATGGGAAACACTGCAGCTTGTGTCAACTTTTGAAAAGCTGCAGAATCATTTAATATGAGAAAATGTCACCATCACAAGCTGCAAGTCAAGAAAAGACAAGCCAACGAACAAGAAACTGTCATTTGCAAATAGCCTATCTCTTCAACAGGCAAATTTTCAAATGAGCACTATTAAAGGCTGAGGAAGCAAGAGAGAGAGAGGAGCACATGCAATAACACGAAGCAAACAAGCGATTCAAGCATACCTGCAACCATTCTCTCAAGCTTACTAAGGTATTCCTCAAGCCAAAATTCGAAGGAACTCGATCCAACACACTCTGTGAAGGAAAGAATACTTCATCCAGTTGAAGAGGAAAAACTTTTAAGAACTAAAGAGGTCTATTCTCCAAGGTTGAAGGATTTGTAGTAAGGTTCAAAGTCGAACCAGAAGTTTCGAGCTCGTTGGAAGGTTGTGTTATCAATTCCAAGGGTTCGAAGGGAGCTGAAGTAGCAAGGCAGTTGTCTTGTGAAGAAGCTGAGTCGTAGGAGAAGCCAACTGTGTGAACAAGATTGTCTCAGACTGAGAACTACTTTGTAACTTGATCTGTTACTTAGTGGATTCCTCCAGGAGTTGGAGAATAGTGGATTAGAGGAATTACTCCATCCCCGAACCACTATAAAATTTGCTTGTGTCATTTACTTACAATATTTTATTTTTCCTATTTATATTTATATATGTTGTTTAAGTTAAATTGTTAACCCAACTGATAATAACATTTCTAGGAACAAGTGTTAAAAATAAGTTTAAAACTATCGAGGGTGTTAAGTCGTCCGCTATATAAAAACCTAATCAACTAAAAAGTTAAGTGTTAGTTGACCCAACTGAGTTATACTATCAGCAACTCAGTCGAGTATGTTGAGTGGGTAACTTTGTTGAAGTAAGCCAACCTAGCTGTCCCCCAAGGACTTAGCTGATTTGAGTCAACTCTGTTGAAACATTTTAAAAGGACTAAATTGTGAAAAGTTAGTAAGGTTTATTCAACCCCGTTTCTAAACCTTACACCACACCCCTTGGAACCTATAAATTTCAGAGGATATTAAGATTCCAAGTTGAATGTTGCACAATATGTTTATTTTATACATTCTAACAAAACATTATTGTTTCAAAATCCAAATGCAACATTAATGTTTTTGAGATTAAGAGGGAAAAAAGGAAAGAAGAGTAAACATATGCAAGAATGGGGCAAACAGAACTTTACTGGCCAACTTTTCCTGCTCTTGAGGTGTGAGATAAGCTGCAAATCCATTGAAACTCCTTGTATAAATTCTCACTAAGGATTGTCTCAAGAACCTTTCATCATTAAAACATATAAATGGATTTTATTTGGCTTGATTGAATATATTTCTGCATAAAGCTATGAAGCACTTAGGGAGTATTTGCGAACTCTGAAAAAAGTAATTCGTCTTCTAAGTGGAAAAACGTAATAGTTATAATTTTTTTCCAACTAGAAGCTGAGAATCACTTTTTCTTAGAGTTTGCAAACACTCCCTTAATTTATTACATGCTGTCAACAACTTCTTGAAGCATGTTCAAATGGCGTGACAAAGGCGATTGATCAGTTTCAGCAAGACTTCCCATGTACACTATATAAACCTATACTTAAAGAGAATATAAATGAATAGAACCAGCTAGGTTTACATGTTACTAACCATGGTATGGTCAAATTAGCAGCTATAGAATTTAAGCATCACTTAATGGAAAAAACTACGGAAGTACTTATAATTATGTATTGTTCTATATAATATAAGTACAATTAACAAAAGTTGATCATCAATAACACTCGTGGAAGTGAAAGAAAGGATCGTAAACTCATTTGGATTTAGTTGATGAAAATTTACAAAAAAAAAAAAATAGCGAATATTAATGATCAATGAGTTTTTACAGATCCATTTATGTATCCAACCAATGAAAGAAAACACTTAAAATTAATTTGCACTAATAAGATATGTTCATAGATTGCACATTTTTTCAAGACGCATAAATCTTAATGAATTGAATCAAATATATAGAACTTAAGCGCATAAATGCCATGCTCGTACATAAATTAAGTAAGACCTGTGACATCAAATATATTTGATATTACAATCATTAATCCATCATTTAATTTTTCTCCGTCACAACATTAGTGACAGAAGTAAACTTCAATATTGTTTTATATTTTGTTTTGGGTAACATGTCATCATTCGATTTGAAGAAATATATTAACATATAAGATTACAAATTTCAAAACATAGAAGCAACTTGTCTTTCTTTCTTCATCTGAACAGTGAATAGGGGTTATCAAAACCATAGCACAAAGAACTAATAACATGGAAATTTTGGATGAACAGAGTCCAGCCATGGTTGGATGACTAATAGAAGAAATAGTGAAATTGCAAGCTCTACATAATATATATTATGACCTTCTCATAAACACACACACACACACACACATAATATATATATATATATTGGTTCAAATGAGACCAATATCCTAGGGTGAGACTGTGAGACATAATCTGGTACATTTATTTTTATTTTTGAAGGGTTAGATTAATCCAATTTTTAATGTATTTTTAATGATAAAAAACTGTTACAAGGTTATATTGGTAAAACTACATATAGGCGCCGGTTGTTAATTAAGGATAGATATTAATGCCCCTTTAATTTCGGTAGAGAGAGATTGTAAAAATCTTTTGACGTGCTAATTTCATGGGAGAGTATGATGAATCCGTAATTTTTCGACCCTCATGCATTAATGGGTGATCTTATCAGTTTCAATCGGTTTTTTTAATTAAGGAGAGTATGAAGAATCCCTAATTTTTCGGCCCTCATGCATTAATGGGTGATCTTATCATTTTTTTTAGCACGATACATGTTTTGTTATAGTGCATATTTAGATACAATTTGTTGCATTCTTAGTTAAAATACTTTGCATCAATATATAAGATAAGGGTTTTTTTTTTCACTTTTTTGGCAGTGATAATTAGTCCTGCATGGGTCAATGTATTCTTAGTTACAATTTGTTGCATTCTTAGTTACATTTTGTTGCATTCTTGGTTAAAATAGGTTTGCATGAATAAATAAGATAAGGTTTTTTTTTTTTATTGCGGCGATAATTCATTTTGTATGAGTCAATGTATTGTTACAATTTGTTGCATTCTTAGTTACAATTTGGTGCATTCTTAGTTAAAATAGTTTGCATCAATATGATGTTAGTTAAAATAGGTTGCATTCTTAGTTACAATTTGGTGCATTCAATGTATGGGTCAATGTATTGTTAGTTACAATTTGTTGCATTCTTAGTTATAATTTGATGCATTCTTAGTTAAAATAGGTTGCATCAATATATGTAATTCATTTCCATGTTGCATACTTAGTAAAAATACGCTGCATCAATGTACAAGATATTTTTTTTTTTTTTTTTGGTGATAATACATGTATGGTTCAATCATATTTTTTTTGGTGGGAATTATCATTTATTGCACCTCCAAAATTATAGGTATTAGATAAGGTAAGTTTGAATCATGCATATCTTGTTTATTATCATTGATTGACCGATTTTTGTGTTTTACTATAATACCCTCACACGAAAATAATGGTTGAGAATGCTTCTATATTTATTATTTCAATTTCATCCATTCATTATATTGTTAAATTGCAACGGTTCAGATTGGGTCTCACGGTCTCACCCCAATATATGGTCTCACAAGAACCAACCCCTATATATATATATATAGGGGATGGTTCAAATGGGACATCCCCTCTTATATGAGACGGTGGAATTCATCCAAACCGTTGGTATTTTCCAATTAAGAGTCCAGATTTAATGGCTAAAAATTAGATACATAATCAGTAATCAAAATTAATAGGGGCATAATAGACTATTTAAGTCTTAAGATTGTAACTGCCTAAATAACGTCCCTAAAAATTAGGTGATGATATGCACAAATCAGGCAATAAAATCCTTCCGAATCTCGTGTATATTTAGTTTGAATCACTATTTTACTGTACACAAAAACTTATGTGAGATCCGTGAGACGGAGCCCCAAATACCCGAACCGCTGAAATAATACCTAAATACGCCTGATTTTTCTCTCTGTTCTCTGTTCTCTGTCTCTATCCCCGCTGTTCAGTTTTGCTTTTTTCTTTCCAAATTTTCTGCGATTTTCTTCACGTTTTCTCTTGCGATTTTGATCTGTTTTTCTTCCGTTTCTTTCACTGCAATGTTTTCTTTTCGTTTTTCTCGATTCTTCAAAGTTTCGTGTTCGACGACCAAATCTCAGGACTTTTATTTTTTATTTTAGTATTTTTCTTTCGTTTCTCCGCCTCTCTTCGATTTTCTTTTGTTTTGGTATTTTTCGAATTTTTTTTATGGATTTTGCTTGAAAATGTGTGTTAGGGTTTTAATTTGATCAAGTATGTATTCTACTTGAAATGTGTGTTAGGGTTTTGGTTTGTTGAAGTTGAGTTTTACTTGTTGTAATGATTGTGTTTAGATGATATTTACATTTGCAATGTATGTTAATCTTACATTCATTTTTCACAAACAATGTATTTGCATTTTTCACACAAATTTTACCCCTAAAATTGGTGTTTTGATTTTTCGTAGTTAGTATGCAAAGTGTCTTGTTGTTGATGTTAATTGTTTTGTTGTTGATGTTAAGTAGTATCATTTTTCATGTTAAAAGTATTATTTTTCATAATAAAAGTATCATTTTTCATGTTAAAAGTATTATTTTTCATAATAAAAGTATCATTTTTCATGTTAAAAGTATCAATTTTCACTTTAAAAGTATTAATTTTTTGTTAAGTTGTTTCGAGAAGTACTTCATATAAAAGTATCACTTTTCATAATAAAAGTATCAACTTTCATGTTAAAAGTATCAGTTTTCACTTTAAAAGTAATACTTTTTGTTCAGTTGTTTCTGAGAAGTACTTCATATAACAGTATCACTTTTCATGTTAAAATTAAAGTATCAGTTTTTACTTTAAAAGTATTAATATTTTGTTAAGTGCTTCTAAGAAGTACTTCATGTAAATGTACCAGTTTTCAGTGATTAAAAGTTTTCGGCAAAGATAAATGTATATTTTTTTGAAGGAGAAGAATCATCCCAAAGTTCAAGATGTTGGGCAATATAGCTTTGAGAATGTCCATTTTCCTTGGTGAAGAAGTTTAAGCAATATTGATTGTGGTGTTTTCTTAATGCACTACATGGAATATCTCAAGGGGCATGTGTACTCAGATCCAAATTTGCTTAAGGTATGAATTTATATATATATATATATAATTGAATTATAGAAAAATATTTACTTGTCTTAATTTTATTTTGTTTTCTTTGAAGGTCGGTGTACGATGCAAATTTAACGGCTTCTTACTGTGCAAGAATTGTTCTAAGTCATTTCAATGAAATGAAAGTGCAACTGAAGAAATATGCACTTCAATTTATAAATGAACAAGCAATTGATGGATGTATAGTGTGAGGATGAGACAAATTGGAGAAACCTACTGTTTTTGTGTATTTGATGTGTTTTTTTTTTTTTTTTTTTTGGTACTGATTAGTATTGCAAATAGTATAGTTTGATGATGTGGTGAAATAATATATGTATGTTATATTGAAAGCATTGGCTAGTATTCTAAGTAGTATATTTTGGTGTATGTTATTGGATATTATTATTATTATTCAAATTCTATGCAAGCCTATCTATTATAATATTTAAACCAAAGTGATTGCAAAAATGGTTAGTGTAATTGCAAAAACATAAGACAAAGTACATATTGTGAAAAAATTAAAAACAAAACTAAATGATTGGATATAAAGAGAACCGTTAATTGAAAAGTATCACTTTTTGTTCAAAAAGTATCGATTTTTGGATTAAAAGTATCACTCTTTGTTCAAAAAGTATCGATTTTTGGATTAAAAGTATAACTTTTTGTTCAAAAAGTATCAATTTTGGATTAAAAGTATCACTTTTTGCTATAAATGATTATGAAAGAACATAAATTGCAGAAGTATTACCTTATTATAGTATCACTTTTTGTTCAAAAAGTATCGGTTTTTGTTTAAAAGTATCACTTATTGTTCAAAAGATTTGCAAAAGTAAGAACATAAAATTGCTGAAGTATTATCTAATTAAAGTATCCCTTTTGGTTGAAAAAGTATCGATTGTATCACTTTTTGTTATGAATAATTTATGAAAGAACATAAAATTATAGAAGTGCCTCCTTATTGAAGTATCACATTTTGTTCAATATGTATATGCTCTTGGGTAAAAGTACCGGTTTTCTCATTACAAATATATTAAAATAAAAGGAGATTAATACATTGAAACTAAGAATTTAACACTAAAATAATCAATGTAACAATAGTATCATATTTTTTATACAAAAAACAATTACTAAAACAGTCGAGGATTAGTAATCTTTGAATCAAACTCCTTCGATGGATATGACTTTGTCGTATCACTATTTATCTTCTTCTTCTTTTTTTTTTTTTGAAAATGCCCCTTGATCCCATGTTTTCTCCCCGTGGAGCATTGCATCACTTCCATTCTGTGTGGCGGTATTGATTTCATCCTTTTCATGAGTAGAGTTATAGCAACATCTAAATGTAATACTTTTGTTTAGAAATATGATACTTTTTATTGAAAAAGTAATACTTTTTTAGTTGAATTAACACAAATATAGTACCCATTACCTTCGTTTAATATATTAGCCCACTTTCTCACTGCTAGGAGTCACAACAAGAATTTGATCTACAACAAACATATATACACACATAACTAAATCATAAAATATATAGAAAAAAAGATGCTGAAGGTGATACTTTTAGTTAGAAAACTAATACATTTTGTTTTTGAAAAAATCATACTTTCATTGACCTGCCCTTTAACATTGTCCTTTTTTTTTTATCTACAACAACAATTACACAGAAACTGGTCAATTACACATGAACTGAAAAACATTCATAGAGATGAGGGTCATTCATACAACCACCAATATCAATATCAATCTCATATATTTTGCAAAAATAAAAGAAAGTACTTAATATATATGTTTCAACTGGTAAAATTGAATATGTAATTTGCAGAATGTATGTAATATCATCTAGATGAAATTTCAAAAATGCAAATTTAAAAACTTGGTACAATTTCAAAAATTCAACTCCATAAACTTTTTATTTACAATTAGAAAGAAGAAGAAAACACATAATTTTTAATATACATTTGTTGTGTAGACGAAGACACAATGGAAGAGAAGCTTATGGAGTAGCATGGTGGAGGAATTGGTATCCCATGGTGGTGGTGGCGGCCCGAGCGAGAGAAATAGAAAGAGGGAGTGAGAGAGAGAGAGAGAGAGAGAGAGATCGCCGAGGTGAGGGTTTTTTGAGTTTTCTCTGATTTCGCTTCAATTCTAGGTTTGGCTTTTGGGCCTATTTTCAAGTGTGGTTGAGCAAAATGGATGTTTGAGATGTTTGGGTAATTAGTAGGGTCCGGTATTTGGGGCTCGTCTCACGGATCTAGATCCGTGAGCGGTCTCACAAGAGACCTCCCCTTTACTGCATATTAAAATCACGTTCCTAAAAATTAGTGTATATTTAGTTCAAAAATCCTGTGTCTTTATTTTAATATTATTGTGTAATTTTAAATGTTTAAGTGTATGAATATCAAATTTTATTAAAGTGTATATTTAGTTCAGTAATACCGTGTATTTACTTTAATAGTATTGTGTAATTTAAAATGTTTTACTGTATGCATATCAAATTTAACTATAGTGTATGTTTAGTTCAATAATATTGTGTCATACTGTATAATTTAAAATGACTTACTGTATGCATGTCAAAATTAATAGAATTTAAATTGTACAACAAAGACGACATAAATATACATATAAAGTAAAATAAATTATACAACAAATATGACATAAATATACAAATAAACTTTATTTATAAAAATTCACCCAATTTAATAGAATTAAATTATCCAAAATATAACATATCCCTGAGAATTAAAAGACCAATCATTCCAATCCCAAAAACAACAAACTTAAAAATTCATCTGAACATTGTACCTAACACTGTCATACAACGAAAATTCCAAAAATTGGCACTTTATCCACATCAAAAATAGCTTGATAAACGAAACTATCCACTCAAAGAAAAAAAAAACATCCAGACATCCAATTACAAAAATAACTATATTTTCTCCTTCCTAGTCCAAAACATTCTAGCTTCCAACAAGTTTTTTTCCCCTTTGCTCCTCATACCACCAATAGAAAATTGCCTTTTTGGTTGTCCTTTGGCCATCTTCAAAAAATTAACAACCGCAATTAACATGACCAAAAACATACATCGTCATTAAACTTTATGCAATAATAAGAATCTTTGAAATGATAAATATAATAAATTTATTCTAACACTACAAAAACTATAATGACAAATACAAGAAAATCGTATTATATAACTACCATGGAAATTTAGCTATGTTGAAAACATACACAAAACTGTATTTAAAAATACAACAAAACTGTATTAAATAAGCATTAAAACTAAAATAAGTATACAACAGAATAATATTCCCAGGAATATACAAGAGCTCTTATTCTTCAATTATACAACAAATCACATAAAAAGGCATGGGTAATTCAAGAATACGCCAAAAACAATGTTAATTATACAATAAGAATCATTAAACATCCAAATTTAAAAATACACACATTATGGACAAACTTAAAACATCAGAAGTATTCTAACAATACACCTAATCATAACTATATATGCACTATATTCATCAGAAATATAAAAGAGCTATCATTCTTCAATTATACAACAATACAATAAATTTATTCTAACACTACACAAAACTATGATGAAAAATACAGTAAAATTGTATTGTATAACTGTAACGACCCGAATTTTTATGCCTTAATAATAATTTAATTTATTATATGTTTTAGTTTAATTTATGGAATAATAATGGAGAATTAGGAATTTATTAATTATTTTACCAGATAGATAGTTTGTTAAATAACAGTTAATAAATGAGTATTTTTAATCAGACTGGCAATTTAGTTAATCCGGGCTTTATAATAAATAACTGGACCTTTACTTAATTTAAAGTATTAAATATGGCCCATATTGTTAGTAAGTTAGTAATAAGCCCATGTACCCAAAACCTAGTCCAATTGGGAGTAGGTTAAAACACAGATATAAGACACGTAAAATCCCACTTTAGACAACACAGAAGATACACGGCAGCAGTAGAGGATAGAGAATCGACCAAGAAGAAGAAGAAAAGGGAAAGAAAAGAAAGAGATGTGACTTCCCCAACGCGGTTAATTCAATATGGACCTAAGAAGGATTTTATTACCCATAAGTTTAACAGACAAGTAATATCTTTAATTCTCATGTAGATTTAATGTTTAGATTAATGTTACCTGATTCTATGTTTAATTTCTGGATAAAAGTCGAACGGAATACGAACGTCAAAGTCTTCGTCTCTTGCAACAGGTTTTACCTACGTCAATGTGTTAATATTATTTTTAGGCATATGAACTATTATTCCAGAAATGTTGGATGGTGATCATGCTAATATGGATCCTTGACGTCATTATGTGTTGTATTTAGAAATTATGTGTCTGAATAGAAGTGATTCATTAAGTTATTTATACAATTGTGTGTTATATTCGAAACTATTTGATGTACTTAATCAGTAGTCATGATATAATTATATATAAGGTAATGTTCTCATGTGCTGTTGGAAAAATCTAAGTAAGATAAAAGAATTTTGTTTACACGGATTTCTCCTAATTAATTGAATATAAGGTCATTCCCTAATTAATTGAATGTAGGGTTTTCCCTTAACTAATTGAATGCGGGGTTTCCCTTAATTAATTGAATGCAGGATTTTCCCTTAACTAATTGAATGCATAGTTTTCCTTTGACTAATTGAATGTAGGGTTTTCCTTGACTAATTGAACATAGAGTTTATCCCTAACTAATTGAATATAAGGTTTTCCCTTAACTAATTGAATGTAGGGTTTTCCTTGACTAATTAAATATAGGGTTTTCTCCTAACTAATTGAATGTATGGTATTCCCTTGACTAATTGAATATAAAGTTTTCTCCTAATTAACTAATTGAATGTAGGGTTTACCCTTGACTAATTGAATATAGGGTTTTCTCCTAACTAAATGAATGTAGGGTTTTTCTCTAACTGAATGAATGCATGATTTTTCTTAATTAGTTGGATGTGATATTTTGTTCTCAAATTGTTCAAGTTAATGTGATTTAATTATTATGCTACACGCTTACGTTCATTCTCGTATTCCATGAACAATTGCATCACTTAGGTTCATGCATCATGTTATTATATATTAATAGCATTTCACGAGCATCCAAATATTAAGTCAAGTCAAGTCTTAAAGTTTAGAATTAATAATGTTTTTCAAAGAAATGGGTGTACATTGTTCTATGATGCTGGAGTGAGTGGGAAATGGGCGCGGGGGACCGACGTTCCGACTATATGCCACTTGCGGCTAATGTTAATGTTCAATGAAATGGGCCTTCGGGTAAAACAAATGGAAATGGGCCTTTGAGCAAAATGAAAGGAAATGGGCCATCGGGTTCCAAATAACAAGGCCAACTGCGACCCTGATTAGAAAAATGTGTCACCAAGTGAGCTCGCGTCCTAAGAATCACTACAAGAAAACTGCTGATAGACACCACCAAAAAGACACCGGTTTTATGACTTTACTGGTGTCTTTTCCTTTTTAACACCGGTTTTGTGAGAAACCGGTGTCTAATTAGTGCTGTCATTTGATAAACAACACCGGTTTCCTAGAACCAGTGTCTATTGTAAAATAATTTCCCAAATAGACACCGGTTTTAGCATCGGATTTCGAAACCGGTGTCTATTTATATAAATTATTTTTGATTAGACACCAGATGTTTTGACACCGGTTATAGAACCAGTGTCTTTATTTTTTAACACCAGATCTTTAGACACCGGTTCTACAACCGGTGTCGTTAGGCCCCTAATTAATTAGGTTATCAGTAAAATTAAAGAATAGTCATCTCTCTCGCCACTTCCGATAACAACTCCCTTTCTCTTTCTCTTTCACACACACATACACACGTGGTAACAGCTTCCTTTCTCAATTTTGTGAGTTTCATTTCATCATCAACTAAACCCTAGGCCTGCTACTTTCTCTGCCCCAACAATGCAGATCTTCGTTAAAACCCTAATGGTTAAGACCATTACCCTGGAGGTCGAGTCCTCCGACACCATCGACAACGTCAATGCCAAAATCCAGGACAAGGAAGGCATTCCCCGGACCAGCAACGTCTCATTTTTGCAGGAAAACAGCTTGAGGACAGACGCACGCTCGCCGATTACAACATCCAGAAGGAGTCCACTCTCCACCTCGTTCTCCGTCTCCACAGTGGTGCTAAGAAGCGCAAGAAGAAGACCTACACCAAGCCCAAGAAGATCAAGCACAAGAATAAGAAGGTTTAGCTCGCTGTTCTCCAGTACTACAAGGTGGATGATTCGGGAAAGGTGCAGAGGCTGAGGAAAGAGTGCCCAAATGCTGAGTATGGTGCGTGTACGTTCATGGCTAATCACTTTGACAGACACTACTGCGGTAAGTGTGGCCTCACTTATGTCTACAATAAGGTCGGTGGCGATTAAGAGTTGAAATTTTCATTCTCATGTTATATTGCCGTTTATGAACAATTTCTATTACGATGACTATTATCTAGGTTTTTGGGAATATGGATTTTGGTTTAAGTACTAATTCTCCTCAATTTTGTGAGTATGATTGAAGCCCATTGTAATTGGTTTGCAATTTAGGGTTTGTGATTTGCATTTTCCTACTCACTATTGTCTGATTTCCGGCTTCGGATTCATTGAGAATGCATTCTCCCCTGGCAAGTACTCCATGGAATTAAGCTCTGCTGCCTATGACCAGCTATGGCAATTTGATCTAGAGGCACTACCTGCAGATTTAATCAGATATTTCATGATATTTCTCATGTGGCCATGTGGGTCTGTCTATCTTAATTTTATAAAGGGCAGTTTGATCAGATATTTCTTGTATATAAGTAGCTTATATTTTGTCATATTTGGTGTCCTATGATTCAGTAGTTTGTTGCATATTTGCGAAGGAACAGAATGTTTGTGGTGACTTAATACTTCTCTGTTGGCTTTTGAAGGTATTTGTTGTTTATTTCATGAGTTTATTTGTAATAGTGGTTGTATTTGTTCAGGCCTCTGCCAAGCCAAGGGCATAGGCAAAGAAATCTGTTGCTACGGAAGATGAGGGTATGGATCCAACGGTATGTTTAATATATTCCTGTACATTGGTGGTCGTTCGATCTTTCTTCTTTTCTTTTTATCATTATGTTTGAATGGGGATTATTGAGTTCCTGAAAGGACTCTGACACTCTTGCCTAGATTGTTTCGCTGAATGTTTTGTTATGCTTGCAGTAATATTATGAAAATAGGCTGAGAGCTCTTGTAGCTCAGAAGAAAGCTGGTAATAATCCGTATTGAGGATGTTGAAGAAAGAATAGCTGGTATTGGATATATAATTTTTTATTTTTATTTTTTGCAGAGTCTCATAAGCAAACTTTTGCTTTTCGTTAATGTGAAGTTGATGTTTATTTTGGTAGGCCGTCTTATGAACAAACGATCATCATCATCGAAGCTATTCTTTTATGATTTGCATGGTGGTGGTGCTAAAGTTCAAGTTATGGCTGATGCGAGGTAATTGCATAAGCTGAAGTTTGTTATTTGGATCCACTTGCAGGAACCTAACTTTTTTTTAAAAAAAAAAAATTCTTTGTGGCAATGGACATCTTTATTTAAGTCACCAGCTCTATGGTCTTATATCTTCACAATTTCTTATAATGTTGGTGTATATATACCTGGACATGCTCTTTGATTGCAAAGTTCCTTTTTTACTTCAGTTTTCAATGAATAGACTAGCATATTGATTTCTTTATCGTGCACGAAATCTCTGGACATAAAAAGACCTTTGGTGCAACAAATTCAAATATGGTCCCAAATGATATTAGCATCATGTGAGCATCATGCTGACTAGCACTCATTGGGATTGACTATTTTAGGTAATTCTATAGTCTCTGATTCATTCAAAGTGCTTACCAGAGTTTGGAATTAACCCAATCTTTTCGTCACATAACTAGTCTATAGATAGTTGTTTTAATTTCTTGCACTCTGCTTATTTTGATTAGCCGGAAATAATGACAATGTTAGAAGGTGTTTGAATTAATTTCATATCACATATTGTAGTGTTCTCTGTTTGTTCACTGTGCTAAGCATACAATGGAACTTGAATGGGAAGATGAATCTAGCAAGGGTAGCTTAAACCTTCCACCAGTACATGTCATTTATCTGGCTAAAGGAAAATATCTAATTGAGGTTGTTTTGTGGCATCCTCATTTCAGGCTGAATTGTTTTTGCTTTTGGATTTTTTAGATATTATAGTAATTATTTCAGAAACTCCAATCTTCAACTAGTTAATATGCATTTACAGATGGGAGGAATCAGTTTTTCTGATCTTGAGCTGAATGTAGTGCACTTAAGAGACCATGATTTTAGAGTTGAACATGGTGGTGTAAGCATGATTGTCAGCATATCTGTTTACCAGAAGGTGAATTTTCATTACCCTATTAACAAAGAAAATAAAATTTGCTTTTGTGATAGTTTTCTCATTTTTTTTCTTTTTCCTCTTTGCTTGTTTTTGCGTTCGTGTTTCCTTTTAATCAATTGTTTCCTTTTACTTAGGAGTTCACATCCACAGGAGTACTCACTCTCTTCATGCAGACACTGACCACCCACTCACACAACAAGTACCTGCTTAAGCATTTATGCACACACGGACAAATATATAATAAGACATGTACATTATAGTTGCGGCTACAAGAGAGGAAAAAATTGTTGTTCTTGCTATAGCAGCAAGTTGCTTGAATCAGTTGTTTGATATGCTTTTGAGGTGGGCAAAATTCAAATAGAATCAGTCTTCTCTTAGTTCATCCTTTTGATGAGAGAAAAGACTTCCAATCACATAGCCCCTCAACACGCATCTAATAAGAACATACAACCATACAGAAAAGGAAAAATGGAAAGGAAAAAGAAAAACGCTCTTAAAATTGTCCATGATTGCTAAATATCATAGTTCATATTGTACGATTCATGATGGCGCTGTTCTCTAATTTTTCAGCAACAGTACAGGGCCTTTTTTCAATTTGGGTCATTAGTTTTCTTTGTACAGGGTCGATGCCGAAAGTCTTCTTTATTAAGACTGTCTATTCTGCAATTTTTCACTAATTCATAGTACAAATGTTGTCTGTATTGTAGGACCAGATAGAGCACACTCACATCTGGCATGGATCATGCCATCATCATTTTAAACAGAGAAAGAGACTTGACATTGCTGATATTGATGAATCCCAAGACAAACCTGCTTTGGAGGCATCCTCACATCCACCTGGGACTGTTGTGGCTCCTATGGCCGGTTTAGTAGTTAAGGTTTTAGTGAAGGATGGGGCGAAAGTTGTGGAAGGGTTTAGCATTTTTTTATCCATACATTATTTCGAAAGTGTGTTTACTCAATCCATCCAGAGTGTTTTCTTTTGGTGGTTCGAATAATGCATTTTTTGTCAAATTAGTATTAATGCATTTTTTGTTGATTGGTGGAATTGGATTTCATTTAATTGGTAGTGAATTTATTGGATTTCATTAAATTGGTAGTGAATTTACGATGGTTGTTGGATTTGGATTTTTGTTTATAATGATTTTTGCTTATTTATATGGATTTTTTGCAGATTTGGACCGGTGTCTTTAGATGAAACAACACCGGTTTTATACCGGTGTTTTGATATGGTGTCTATTCATCAAAAGACACCAGTTTCAAAGCGGTGTCAAATACATAAACTTTTAACATCAGGGCCTTTGAAAGCGGATATTTTATATCTACGGCACCGGTTTAAAACCGGTGTCTTTAAAGGAAACGACACCGGTTTTAAACCGGTGTCAAAACGTTCGGACTTTTAACACCAGTTGTTTTATTAATAGACACCGGTTTAAAACCGGTGTCTTTCATGGAAACGACACCGATTTTAAACCGGTGTCAAAATGTTCAGACTTTTGACACCAGTGGCTTTAACACCGGTTGTTTTACTGATAGACACCGGTTTAAAACCGGTGTCTATCAGGATTTTTGTAGTAGTGAATGTTTTACGAAAAAAAAGACTGTCACGCCCCAAACGCGACGTGACGACGATCAATCACTTAAACAGAAACAATTCAAAAGTCTAAACCAATGATACAAAACTCCAAGTGAAATAGAGTCTAATGCAGCGGAATAAAATACAAACAAGTACGAGTTACATCTCAAGGTCCGACAATATCCGAATACAATCCATCAAAATATCCGAATTTAAACTTACAGTCCAAACTAAAATAGAATGAAGGAGTTCAACAATAACAAAAGCAAAAGAAAATGTCGCTCGACATCAAAGATTATAGGAACTAGTACGACAGGCGGAGCACGGGATTCAGTCCGTGGTAGGTTCGACGTCTTCAACGTACTCCTCATCTAAAGGTTAGAAAATAGGAGGGGATGAGACAAAAATCTCAGTGGATGGGGTGATCGTGTGAGAGTGTGGCGATGTATATAGTTAATGCGAGAAAACGGTTGTATGAAAACGCGTGAGGTATGATGCATGTTTTCACACATAGTCCACAAGCGTCGTGATAAATATATATTAAGTAATATACTTATAAAGTTTAAGAAATAGTTCGTGGTCACACAAGCACTATGATTCAGGCAAGACAAGTAGGATTGCTTACTGAATGTAACGCCAATCCTATGCAAACGAGTAAAGGTTGAGTAATGATTTGTAGCGCCAACCAATGCAATACAAGTAGCGGTTGCATACGGATTTGTAGGGCCAACCAATCGGGTCCGATTAACTCTGGAATCATGTGGATCAGACAGCGATTCCTTCTTCTTCTTGTAACTCCCCATTCAAGATGATCAAGACTGTCACCTTATCGCTCCATAGGCAAAGACAAAATCCACATTGGAGCTTGCAAGGCTCGGATTCGTCATAATCATGATTATACCTCAAGTACTATGATCCGCTTCCCTTGGACAAACTCCGTCCCTCAGTTGCGGGATTAGGACGATGGGGCCGGAAGAGTGGAATAGCAGCCGAGTTGCCCGGTTCCATTCCCGACGTATCCATTCCGACTGTGAGCTCGACACACCAAGTTGACTCAGACAGGAAAGTAAATACAAGTTCAGGAAGTCAACCAGGTAGTCGAGTATTATTGATTCAGGAAAGTATTTTAGGAAAGTTTTTGAAAAATCGCGAGTGGCAATTATGGCGTTGGTGGAGTTATTTGGATGAAGATAATTATCGGGAGGGTAAGCAATCTTCGATATCTTGAAAGTTTAGGTGGAACATAAGTTCCGTTATAGGTTTGAAATCGCAAGACGAGGAAGTCACCCCGCGATCGTATATTATTTGGTCAAGACGATCCGATAAGACAAGAGATTTTTAAAAATAAAACATTTTTATTTCATTATTAAAGTCAGAGAGTCCAGGGCTGTTCCTTTAAAAGAAAAAATAATTTGAGTCAGGTCCTTGTTAAAAAGAAAATTTACAATTAGCCCCGTTTTGTAAAAATCACTACTTTTGGGGTTAAAATTTAAATAAATAAATGTCCCGATCTTGAAAAATTATGAGGTCAGTTCCTAAATTCTCTCACATTGGCCTCAAATTTGTTAAAATTGTCATTTCAGGCTCTAAGTTTAAAATAATTGGAACTCACAAACCGGAAGGGTTTTTAATGTGATTCCAGTTGTAAAATGTCACTAAGGTCAGTGTAATATTGGGACAAAAGCAGTTTTTTAAAGAAGCAAGTATAGGTCCCTTAACCTTTGAAAATCTCATTTTAGTCCCATTTCGAAATAATTACCTTTAAGACTTTTAGGGGTCCAATTGTTATGAAATTTGAAACATGGGTCAAAGATATAATTATGTTATAGTTAAACTAGTATTTCCAGGTGCATGGACTGCATAAGTCCTGGAAATTGTATTTTGGTCCTCATGTTTAATCTTCTACAATTTGGTCCCTCAATTTTTATAAAATTACTTTCCAAGCTCTAAACACTTGGATTTTTGGAATACACTTAAATATGTTATTTCCAGTCCCTTAAGAGTTAAAATTTTAAATTTTAAAATTAGGGTCTGGTACAGTTTCGAAAATTGCAAAATAGCCCTTAAACTTCTAAAATTTTACAATCTAGTCATTGGGCTTTTAAGGGTTGATTTTATTTATCTAAAACTCTTAAAACTTTATTAAAATGTCAAAAAATAATTTTTGAACCTGAGTTCAGTCCCAAAAATCGAAAATTACAGAGAGGTCCCTTAAGTTTTATTTTCTTGCAATTAAGTCCACCAACTTTCCATTTTTGCATTTTAAGTCCAAACGTTGAAATTTAATCAATTATGCTCGACTTGTCCAGGTTATAAATCATTCACAACATAGATTTCAAGAGTCATACACATACATATCCTTCTCATACAAAATTTCATCAAGTATAACAATAAAGTGTACATGTATGCCCTATTTTTCGATAAATCGCATTTTTGAGCAACACTTGATAATTTTTCCATCTTGATACAAGAAAATAGCATGCAATACATAATATATATCTCAAGTGCTCAAAATCAAAATACTACTTGCAATTTTAAGTAAAACACCTAGAAGTTGAAAGGATTTTTCCACCCACCTTAAAGATTGATTTGTTGGTGAAAAATGGAATAAATCACTCTTGATGAAGAAGTGACTTAGGTCAGCCCCCAAGTCAAGGAATATCAAAAAATATAGGAGTTAGCACTACAAGAAATCCGGTCAAAGATATCGCTTAAAAGACATCGTTTTCATGAATTTCATGATGTCTTACACTATACAACATCATGTTTTAAGTGAAGCGATGTGTATGAGCGGATTTTTTCGCTATTACACATCGTCTTTAGGAGCTGATGTCTTTGACCACCCCTTTTTTGGTTTATAACATCATGTTTAAGATCGGTTATTCCAACAGATGTCTTTGACCACCTTATATTTGTTTATAACATCACTATTAACATCATTTAGTTAAATTAGATGTTAAAACTCAATTATTATTACTCTAAAATAAAGGGTTAATTACAAAAGTACCCTTGAGGTTTGACCTAATTACAAAATAACCTTGACTATTTTTGAAATTATAAAAATACCCTAAGGTTTTATTTTATCTAACGTTTAACTCCTTCATAAGCAAAATAATTTCAAAATCCCCTTCATATTTATAAAATCATTGCAAGATACCCTAAAGCTTTCGAAACGGTCGGCACAGGTGGGCGACCCGCGCCCGCCAAAACCCGACACTTGGCGGGCGGGGTGGGCCAAGAAAATCATAGCCCAACCCACCCCACCTTGGCTGTGTCTTGGGTGCCAGCCGCGCCAAAAATTTAAAAAAAAATAAAAAAATGAAAAAAAATATTTTTCTATTTATATTATTAATTTTAATGAATTAAATATACTAATGGATAAGAAAATATATATTTTATAAAAATATTATATACACTTTTATAAGAGATAAAAATATAAAATATCGATTATACTATTTCTTTTTATCTATTTTATCTATTTTTTCTTTTTTTTTAATTTCGGCGGGCTAGCCCGCCCCGCCACTACAAGAAATCGCCAAATAGCAACGGATATTAGTGATGGACCTAATCCGTCGCTAATAGCGACGGATCAACGACGGATTCGCAACTTAGCGAAATAAACCAAGAAAATAAATAAATAGTTCAAACGAAACTTAGCGGCGGATATTAGCGACGGCTTTTCCCAAGTTTTTAAGAAAAATATTTGCGAAATATTATCAATTTAGCGACGGATACAAAAGTCGTTGCTAAATAATTAGTTTTGTTGCTACATTTATAAATGAATCGAGAAAACTTTAGCGACAGATATCAAATCCGTCGTCAAATTTATAAATAAATTAGAAAAATCTAGCTTGACAGAGATATCAAAATCCGTTGCTATATTATTTTGATAAACTGAATTTTGAAATTTAATGTTTTTATTAACGGGATATCAAATCCGTCGCTAAAATTATAAATAACATTTTTTTGAATAGCAACTCATAATAAAAGAAGAAATATTTGCTTCAAAAAAACCGATCAAATTTGAAATAAGACAACAAAAAGCACTTTTTATTTTGTCAAAAATCACTTTTTTAAAACTTTCCTCGAGACTCACACTCACAGAGCACGAGAGAACCCTCAATTCCTCATTCTTTCATCCTCGGCCGTGTCTGTCTCATCTCGCCTCTCTCTCGGTCTCTCTCGCCTTTCTTCTCTCTTTCGCTCTCGCGATCGCCTCTCTGTCTCTCGAATCTCGATCGACTCTACGAGGTTAAGGTATGTATTTCATAGCCCTAAATTGTAAATTGATATGTATTTCTTTCAATTTGCACAGCCCTAATTAGGTTTTTGTAGAGGATTTGATTATAAATTGGTATTCCTAGTTCTTACTGCTATTTCTAGGGTTCGGTTTTTAACCATTTGGCCACTCTCTTCGTGTTCGTGACCTGCCGCAACGTGATTTATCATGGAGCTTTCGCGATTCTCGTGCTTTTGATTTTGGCGGAGGTGACGAGCTTGTGCCAGAATGTGTGGACTCTGGCTAGTGCGAGGAGATCGGATTTGAAATTTGCAGCCAAGGTGTATGATTTTTTGTCCCCTCCGTTTTATGCTTTGTATTCTGTTGTCAGGGGGATTTTAGGACCTTATTTTGTGTATCGTATGTTTGCATTTTACTTGTGTGGGGCTACTGATAGTGTGATACCGAAATGGGTTTGGATGTCGTGGGTTCTCGTAGTTGTGACGGCGATTTCGATTAGTATATTATGGATTTCGAATCTCTGGATTGAGTTCTATAGAAAGGGATAAGAATGTTGAAAAGAAAGTTAGATAAAAGTTAAAAATGAACAAAGTTGATTTATCTCAAGGAGTTTTAACACTCCTATATTATATCTCATGTAATATATGAATAGATAAATGAATGCCAAAATCATTGTTGTTATGTTCTTGCAATAAGAATGTGGTGAATTTGTATTCTGATGGATGATCATGTTTGGAGTTTGTGAAACTTTTATGCTTTGTGTGGGTGAATGCATTGTGTTTTTTATTGCTATTAGTGGTTATTTTTGCTGATGAAATATATTCAAATTTCGGGTAGTGAATAATCGGTGGTTAGCCAGTACTACTTATGTTTTGGAATGGCAGAGAACTTTTTGCCTCGATTTGACAAACTATTTTGCCTCGGATGCATCAGCTGTTACCACCACTGATCGTCATGCTGGAAAGTTCGAAGCCAAATTCTATGACAAGGTAAGATTATTCTTACGTCAGATGCATCAAATCCGTCGCTAAGAAATTAACGCGAGTAAAATAAAGACGAAAAATATCCGCCGCTAAACATTTTAGCGACGGATTTTATAGTTTAGCGACGGAAAGTTCCGCCGCTATTTTGTGATTTTCTTGTAGTGCGCCCCGCCAAGCCCGTGTGCCGTGGCATGGCAGTTAGCCCATTTAGCATACTGTCACGCCCAAATGGGACGCGACGAACGATTCACAACTTAAATACAAATGGACTAACATTCAGGATAATACCAATGAGAACCCAATAAAGCAGAGTCTAAATAGCGGCGGAGATAAATAACGGATACAAGTTATCACTTAAAGTCTACATTCCATCACCAAATTACAATCCGAAATTCAACAAGGTAGTAACTTAACGTCAAAGGGTCATACGCCCTCAATTACAAACCCGAATTGATTAGGATACAAAAGTCCAACAACAACATAATAAGAAAAGAGTCCGATCAACAACAAGATGCAAGAAATCCAACAAGCGTAGTACAAGGTCTCAATCCAGAGCGGTTCAAAGATCCCCAAATAAATCCTCATCTAAGGTTAGAAAAACAAAGGGGATGAGACAAAAATCTCATGGATGGGGTAATCGTAATGCGAGTGTGGCGTAATATAGTTAATGTGAGAAAGCGATTTATACGAAAAACGCGTGAGTATGATGCATGGTTTCACACACATTCACAAGCGTCATGATAAATTATTTAAGTAATATAATTATACGATTTAAGAAACGATTCATGGTCACACAGCACTATGTGATACGGTCAAGACAGGTAGGATTGCGTCACGGAAGTGTAACGCCAATCCTATGCAAGGCAATTAATGGTTGCGCACGGACTTGTAGCGCCAACCAATGCAAAACAGTAAGCGATTTGTACGGGAATGTAACGCCAACCAAAACGGGGACGATAACTCCGAATCGTGTGGATCGGACAAATGGCGATTCCTTCGTTCTACCTTGTAACTCCCGGTCAAGATGGTCCAAGACCGCACCTTATCGCCCGTAGGCAAAGACAAAATCCGAATAGAGTCGGGCGAGGCTCGGATCCGTCATAATCATGATTATACCTCGATTACTACGACCCGCTTCCCTTGGACAAACTCCGTCCCTCGTTGCGGGATTAGGACGATGGGGGAAGAGTGGAATAGCAGCCGGCTGCCGGTTCCATCCCCGACGTATCCATTCGATCGTGAGCTCGACACACCAAGTTGACTCAGGCAGAAAGTAATTACAATTACAGGTAGTCAACCAGGCAGTCGAGTATTATTGATTTGGGAAGCAGTTTAGGAAAATTTTTGGAAAACGCGAGTGGCAATTATGGCGTTGGTGGAGTTTTTGGATGAAGATGATTATCGGAAGGATAAGCAACCTTCGATATCTTGAAAGATTGGGTGGAACATAAGCCCCGTTATATAATCAATTAGCAAGGCGCGGGAAGTCGCTCCGCGATCGGGTATTAATCGGTCAAATTGATCCGATAAGTTAGGGGTTTTTGGGAAGGTAAAATATTTAAATTAAATCTCAATTTCAGAGAGTCCAGGGCTATTTTAGTAAAAGAGAAAATAATTTGAGTTAGGTCCTTTATAAAAGAAAAATTGTAATTTAGCCCCGTTTTGTAAAAATCAACACTTTTGGGGTTAAAAATTGAATAATTAAATATCCCGACCTTGAAAAATTATGAGGTCAGTTCCTAAATTCTCCAAATTGTCCAGAGATTCAGGTTTTTTAAAGTTTTATGGTCGAGTTTTTATAAAAATCTCATATTGGCCCCAAATTTGTAAAAATTGTCAATTCGGACCTTAAGTTTTAAAAATTCGAACTCACAAACCGAAGGGCTTTTAATGTGATTCCATTTGGAAAATGTCACTAAGGTTGGTAGGATATTGGGACAAAAGCAGTTTTTAAAAGCAATATGTGTAGGTCCTTCAACTTTAGAAAATATCATTTTTGTCCCATTTTAAAATAATTGCCTTTAAGGCTTTTAGGGGTCCAATTGTTATGAAATTTGAACCTTGGGTCCAAAATATAATTAAGTTATAGTTAAGTTAGTATTTCCAGGTGCATGGGTTGCATAAGTCCTGGAAATTTCATTTGGGTCCTCAAGTTTAATATTTTCACATTAGTCCCTCATTTTTAGTAAAATTGTTTTCCAAGCCCTAACCACTTGGATTTTTGGAATACTTTTAAAATATGGGATTCTCAGTAACTTAAAAGTAAAAATTTCAATTTATAAAGTTTAGGTCTGGTACAGTTTTTAAAATTGCAAAGTAGCCCTTAAACTTTCAAAATCTTACAATCTAGTCCTTGGGCTTTTAAAGGTTGATTTTATTTATCTTAAAACTATTAAAACATTATTAAAATGTCCAAAAGTCATTTTTGAACCTGAGTACAGTCCCAAATTTCGAAATTTGCAGAGGTGTCCTTTAACTTTTATTTTCTTGCAATTTAGTCCACCAACTTTCCATTTTTGCATTTTTAAGTCCAAAATTGAAATTTAATCAATTATGCTCGACTTTTCCAGGTTATAAGTCATCCAAAACATAGATTTTAAAGATCATACACATGCATGTCCAATACATACAAGAATTCATCAATTAAAGCATTAAAGTGTACATGCATGCACCTAAAATTCAATAAATAGTAATTTTGAGCAACTCTTGAGAATTTTCATGATTTGATATATAAAATTGACATGCAATACATAGATTATATATATCTCAAGGCTCATGATCAAATTTTCTACATGCATTTTAATAAAACACCTAAAAGTTGGAAAAATAATTTTCCACCCACCTTAATTTTGGAAATTGTGAAATAAAAGGATAATTTCACAATTTTTGGATGAGGCTTCTTAGGTCAGCCCCTAAGTCAAGAAAATATCAAAATTTGGAGTTAGAAAAATGAGAGAAAAATTAAGGAGAAAAAGAAGGAATTAAGAAAATGAAAAGGACTACACTTTACCTTGTGTAGTAGATGTTTGGAGACTAGTTGAAGCTCAAAATTGGAAATTTGGCTCAACTCCAAAAATCTCCTAAGGTCAGCCCCTATTTCTCAAAAATGAAAAGGGGTGTTAAAATTTTGAAAAAAATAGGAAGAGTAGGAAAGAAGGGTCTAGTACACAATTCTTACCTTGTAGTCAAATTTTCTCTACTATTTTCTTCTTCAAGCTTGAGGTCCTTCTTCAAAATATTGTCAAGCTCTAACCTTCAAAGTCTTCTAAATGTACCTCCAAAACCAAATTTAAACTTAAGTTAAGAAGGTGGAAGAGATGAACAATGTGATATCCAAAAATGGATTGAAGCTAAAATTTCTTACCTTTTAGTAGTGGTTCGATTTTTATGATGTATGAGGAGGAAAATGTTGAATTTTTTCTAAGTATGGAAGAAGAAAGTAAGAAGAAGAGTAGAGAGATGTTGGGAGTTTTTAGAGAGAAGGAGGAGAAGGCTTTGAGTATTAGAATGTGTTGATGAGAATGAAATGAAAATTTTGTGCAAAAATTGCCATAATGGCCGTGTAGTATGAGAGAGAGCATGAGGAAATTTTGATCAAATTGTGTCTTGTAATTTGTCTCTTGTATGGAGACAAAAATGCAAGTCAAAGTGTGGGTCAATTTGAATTTGAGAGGAATAAGAAGAATGTTTGTTAAGTGGGAATAAGTTGGGGAAAATAGTAATAAAGAATTGGTGTATAAGATGATGTGTATAATGTTTGAATTAATGATATAATTATACACAAGATGACTAATATATGGTGTATGTGTACAAGAGTTGGATGATATTTTTATCCCAAAATCTCCACAATGGCCGTCCATTATGAGGGTAAAATGGTAATTCCATATATTTTTTTTGTCCCAATTTTGATGATAATAGATGAAATATATCAATCTCCAAAATAATTAGTGATTCCCTTGATCACTTGTAAGTCTCATGATCACTTAATCTAAATCAACATCTTAATTCTATAAGGTAAAGTCTCTAAAATAAATAGTCTCTTAAAATTCTAAGGTGAGTAATAAATACAAAAATAGTAATAATGATCAATCAAGTGATCATAAATGAGGAATAGAATTAATGATGATCATGATCACAAGTAATAAAATAAAATGAAATAAAATACAAAATGTATATATTATTAATAATTACCCGTCAAAATGACGCGGTAAAATAGTCGATCAAAAGTATAAACAACAATAAGGTTCAACTAATAGCTTCGGAAAAATCGGGGCTTCACATCCTCCCCTCCTTAAAAGAATTTGGTCCCCAAATTCCCTTGAGAATAGTTCGGGATATTGATTCCTTATGTCATCTTCCATTTCCCACGTTGCGTCTTCGTCTCGGTTGTGGTTTTGCCACACCACTTTAACCATCGGAATTTCTCTCTTACGCAATTGTCTATCTGGCTGGTCGATGATCCGATTGGCCTCTCGGTGTAGGATAGATTTTCCATTAGAGGAGGAGTATCTTGAGTGATGATATGCTCGGGATCTGGTTGATACTTCTTCGTCTCGACACGTGGAATACATTGTGCATTCCTACATATGGTCTTTGGTAACTCGAGTGCAGGCTAACTTCCCGATCCTCGTAAAATCTTGTAAGGTCCAACATATCTCGGACTCAATTTGCCTCCTTTCTTCGGATTGATCAATCCTTTCCGTGGTGAGAGTCTAAGAAATACTTCATCACCGACTTCAAATTCCAAATCCTTTCTTCTCTTGTCCGCGTAACTCTTTTGGCGACTCTGAGCTGTGCGAATCCGCTCCTTGATCAGCTTGACCTTCTCCATGGCCTCCTGAACTAAGTCGACCTTTGGAATCGAGGGCGACTTTCGTTTCTCTTCGGAGTCCATTGGTCATCAATCTCCCAATGTAGTGGGGATCTACATTTTCGCCCATATAATGCCTCAGGGTGCCATCCCAATCGTGGCTTGATAACTGTTATTGTAGGCGAACTCGGCTAATGGTAAGTGTGAATCCCAACTTCCTTGAAAGTCCAAGGTGCAGGCTCGCAACATATCTTCAAGGGTTTGAATTGTTCGCTCGGACTGTCCATCGGTTTGTGGATGTGCTGCTGTGCTGAAACTTAGTGAGGTACCCAATTCCTCGTGCAAGCACTTCCAAAATCTGGAGACAAACCTCGGGTCTCTGTCGGATACTATATCGACGGTACTCCATGCAAATCGAATGATTTCTGATATAAATGTGCAAGTTTCTCGCAAGCTATCGGTTTTTTTTTGATGGGTAAAAAGTGTGCGATTTCGTGAGTCGGTCTACAACTACCCGGATAGCGCCCTGGCCTCTTCTTGGTCCTTGGTAGATCCGTCACGAAGTCCATTGTTATATGTTCCCATTTCCACGGGAATTCTCAACGGTTGTAGTAAACCGGATGGTCGTTGGTGTTCTTTTACTCGTTGACAAGTCAAACATCTCGCAACGAACTCCGCTACCTGGTTCTTCGGTTTACCCACCAATAACCGTTTCAAATCTTTATACATCTTGTTTCCTCCAGGATGTATAGTGTATTTTGAACGGTGTGCCTCTGTTAGGATTTTATTCCTAATGCATTCGTCATTTGGTACACACACTCGATTCGGAACCCGATAACTCCATCTTGTGTACCGAGAATTCCTCGATCTTTCTCCTTTAAGTATCTTCTCCTTCGTTTTTGAAGATGTGTATCTTTTTCTTGTGCTTCTTTGATCTCACTCAGTAGATTGGGTGTAATCGAAATGTTAGCACATGAAATCGAGTATTGGTTCTCGTCGATTCCAATTGCTCGGCTCCTTTAATGATTCCCACTCTCGAATCATAAGTCCGCTAAGCTCGCCTTTTCGCTTAGAGCGTCCGCTACGACGTTAGCTTTTAGGGATGGTATTGAATATCAAAGTGATAGTCCTCAATCAACTCCATCCATCTCCGTTGCCTCAGGTTGAGATCTTTCTCGGGAGAATAGATACTTCAAGCTCTTATGATCCGTGAAAACCGTAAATGTTGCTCGTAGAGATAGTGTCTCCATTTATTCAATGCGAAAACTATCGCGCCAATTCCAGTCATGCGTTGGGTAATTGGCCTCATACGGCTTGAGCTTTCGTGATGCATAAGCGATAACCTTTCCTTCCCGCATGAGTCACGCTCCTAGTCCTTCTTTTGATGCATCACTTTGAGACGACAAAGTTTTTGTCCCTTTGGAAGGGGCTAAGATCGGAGCCGTAGTAAGTCGTTTCTTGACTCTTGGAAACTCGTCTCGCACTTGTCGTTCCACTCAAACTTGACTTGCTTGCGGGTTAGTCGAGTGAGTGGTCCGGCTATCTTAGAGAAGTCCTGGATAAATCTTCGATAATATCCACTAGTCTCGGGAAACTTCGATTTCCGATTCTACGACTCGGGTTGTTTCCATTCAACCTTTATCCGTACCTTGAAGGATCTACCGCAATCCCGGTCTTAGGATACTATATGTCCCAAGAATGCGACTTCACTAAGCCAAAATTCGCACTTGCTGAATTTAGCATACGCTTATGCTCTCGTAGTGTCTCTAAAACGATTTTCAGATGACGTTCGTGCTCTTCTCTAGACTTAGAGTATACTAGTATGTCATCAATGAATATCACTACGAATTGATCCAAATAAGGTTGGAAGACTCGATGCATCAGGTCCATAAATGCTGCTGGTGCATTCGTCAGACCGAAAGGCATTACTACAAACTCGTAGTGTCCATATCGGGTTTGAAATGCAGTTTTGGAAATGTCTCCTTCGCGGATTTTCAGTTGGTAATATCCTTGTTGTAAATCAAACTTCGAGTACACCGTTGCTCCTGAAGTTGATCAAATAGTTCGTCTATCCTCGGGAGGGGATATTTGTTCTTGATGGTCACACTATTAAGTCCACGATAATCTATACATAGTCTTAATGTGCCATCCTTCTTTTTTTGAACAAAGACAGTGCTCCCCACGGAGACGCACTCGGTCAGATAAATCCCACATCCATCAGTTTTTGTAATTGCGTTTTCAACTCTTGTAACTCAAGAGGAGCCATTCTATACGGTGTTCGGCAATCGGGCAGTCCCGGCAACACTCGATGGTGAACTCGACTTCCCTATCCCGGAGGGACAAAGTGGTGAGTTCTTGTGGAAATACGTCCGTATATCCGATACTATAGGTACTTGGTTGATTTGTATCTCAACCTTGGGTTTGTTAATTACAAACGCCAAATACCCCGAGCCCCTCTAGTGATCGCCTTCTCGCTTTCATTCTTTGAAATGATTGGGGCAATCTTAACTCGTGCCCTTCCCGAAATCTCCACTTCGGGTTTTTCGGGTTCACATAGCTTAATGGACTTGTTATGGCAATCCATTTGTGCATGGTGTGCAGATAACCAGTTCATTCCCAATATTACGTCGTATTCGGATATAGGTAATAAGATCAAATCGGCAGGAAAGTTTATCTCAGCAATCTTAACTTCGCATGCATTATAGATAATATACGTTATCTGACTCGCACCCATAGGAGTTGACACTTCTAAGCATATAGGCATATGTTCCATGCATGCATGCAGTTTGTGTACAAAATGCGGTGCAACAAATGAATGCGTTGATCCAGGGTCGAACAATATTTTAGCGTAGTGGTTAGATACTAGAAGCGCACCTTCCACCACGCGTCCGTTGCCTCCGAGCCTCTTGTCGGCTAGTGCAAATGCTCGGCGGGCATCCTTGCCCGATTACCCGGCCGTTTCCGGCTCGTGGTTGCGTTGGTTTGGATCGGTCATTGTACTTGGGCAATCTTGCGGTAGTCGACATTACCACGCAAACACCTTCCTTGTTTACGCCAAATAGCAGCGATTTGTCGGCAGATGTCCCGATTTACGGCAATGCGTACATTCCCGACCGGCTTTCCTTTATCGTCTCTTTCCTTTGTCTCGTCCCGTTAACCGGTCCCTTCGAAACTTAACAGGGCGGTTTAGACGGTATCCCCCGGTGGCCTCTTAAAACTGTTCGAGGGCCTACTTTGCTGAATCATGCCCAATACGGTTGATCCCGACTCAATGCGGAGAGTCGCTTTCTCTGCGGGTGAGTAGGTTGCCAGTTCAATTGTCAACAATTGTTTCAAGTTCAGTTTCAATCCTCGAGTGAACTTGTAAAGCTTATCCTCTTGATCGATTGTCCCCAGAGCATACTTGGACAATCGGTGAAATTCAGACTCTCATCTTGAGCCACAAATCGGGTTCCCTTGCCTCAATCTATGAAATTCATCCCGGCGTGCTTCCTTCACGACACTGGGAATATCTTATTCATTGAACTCAGCCAAGAAATTTCCCCATGTTCGATTACTCGGCCCCTGTTCCCATCTCCTTTCAACCGCCCTCCACCGGTCTCTAGCGGCCGATTTAGCATTTAAATACAACGAGTGTGACTCTCTGCTCGTCGGAGTATTGAAGAGCATTGAAGATGTTTTCCAACTTCTCTATCCATTCTTCCGCTTTCACATCGTCCGGCTCTCCCAGGAAGGTTGGTGGGTCGAACCGCAGGAATCGCTCCAATGTGCGATCGTTCGCCTCTCGGGCGGGTTCGGGAGCACGGGGTTGAGGCTCTGCCTGTTGCCTCATAAACACCAGTATTTGCGTTGTAATGCTTGTGCAGTCAGATTGTCTCCTGCAGCAGGTGGAGGAGGTGGTGGTAATTCCGGAGAGGGTACCCGGTCCCTGGGTACATCGTCGTCTCCTCGTGGAACGCGACGAGGTCTCCCACGTCCTCGATGTTCTGCCATTCTGTATCTTGGAGCGTTAGTTGCGATTTGCGAGTAAATGAATACAATAATTATTCGCGTAAAGTAAAAGATACCGCAGGGATAGTAACATCAACACAAGACACTGAATAAATGGCAAAAGGCATATCCATTAATATAAAATTGAATACACCCAAAGTACATCAGCAGAATACTAAGTCAGATACATGGAATCAAAATACATCCGAATCTAGTACAATAATGAAAGGTACAACACTGGATTACACAGCTACAACAACAAAAGTACAATAGAAAATCTGCTAGCTAATCGGTGAGATCGCCATCATCATCGCCGTAGCTATATGCATGATCGGGGTGGTCGGGTTGAGGCGGCGCCTCAACCTCAGGCCAATCCACAAAGTCCAACCTTTGCTCAAATCCCCGAGCCTCATCGAGTGGAGCAGCCTCCGGCTCTCCAATGTCGATTGGATCCTCCTGGGATCCTCCATAAAGGATCCTCCTCGGGATCCTCGGGTCCGGGATCCTCCTCGGGATCAGTGCAGGAGTTCCGCCTCGGGCGTGGCAATGGCCGAGCATTAGCCGCTAAAGCGACCTCTAGTGCGGCGTCCCTCTCGAGTTAGGGGGCTGTGTAAGGTCCTCAATGATCGTCATCCGCTTGATGAGGGTCTCCTCCAAGCGATCGGCGATCTACGGGATAGACGGGCATCAATCTCCCATTTCTCGTGACCGCCGTTCGTCCTCTTTCATTTTCTCCCTCATGTTATCCAGGCGCTCCTCGGATACTTTGTATTTGGTCCTCCCGCTCTTATGGTGTTATCGCGGTCCTTGATGATGGTGGGATTCGTTCTTCTCATCTTGGCTTATCGCCAAGCGCCGAGTCAGTCTGCATTGCGTTGGCGCTCTTGGGCTAGTTACGTGGTCGTGCGTTCGCTTTCCCGGTGCCAATGAATCATCATCGGTGCCCGGTAATATTCCGCCAAAGACGGGCATGGAATACATCCCACCACGTAGGCGGCGTCGGCTCCATCCCGATAAAACAAACTAAGGCGGATCACCAAAGGTAGAGGAAAGATAAGAAAGAATAAGGAAGAACGAGTAAGGAAATCATCAAAATCAACTAAGTCAAGACAAGTATGATTAAGAATCTCAAAGTATGCATTCTAACTTAGTTCAAATATCAATAAGACGGTTATATGCCAATTTGAAATTGATTTCACACTTAATGAGTCAAGTCGCGGTACTACCCAAAACACGCAGACCGTGGGTCCTATCCCGGGTCAGCTCGGTGTAAGTTTCCATCTTACTAGCCGAGCTCTGATACCACTCTTACTGTCACGCCCCAAACGGGACGCGACGAACGATTCACAACTTAAATACAAATGGACTAACATTCCAGACAATACCAATGAGAACCCAATAAAGCAGAGTCTAAATAGCAGCGGAAATGAATAACAGATACAAGTTATCACTTAAAGTCTACATTCCATCACCAAATTACAATCCGAAATTCAACAAGGTAGTAACTTAACGTCAAAGGGTCATACGCCCCTCAATTACAAACCCGAATTGATTAGGATACAAAAGTCCAACAACAACATAATAAGAAAAGAGTCCGATCAACAACAAGATGCAGTAAATCCAACAAGCGTAGTACAAGGTCTCAATCCGAGCGGTTCAAAGATCCCAAATAAATCCTCATCTAAGGTTAGAAAAAAAGGGGATGAGACAAAAATCTCGATGGATGGGGTAATCGTGTGCGAGTGTGGCGTAATATAGTTAATGTGAGAAAGCGATTTACGAAAAACGCGTGAGTATGATGCATGGTTTCACACGATTCACAAGCGTCATGATAAATTATTTAAGTAATATAATTATACGATTTAAGAAAAGCGATTCATGGTCACACACTATGTGATACGGTCAAAATAGGTAGGATTGCGTGCGGAAGTGTAACGCCAATCCTATGCAAGGCAATTAATGGTTGCGTCACGGACTTGTAGCGCCAACCAATGCAAAAGCAGGTAGCGGTTGCGTCACGGGAATGTAACGCCAACCAAAACGGGACGATAACTCCAGAATCGTGTGGATCGACAGCGATTCCTTCGTTCTACCTTGTAACTCCCGGTCAGTATGGTCCAAGACCGCACATTATCACTCCGTAGGCAAAGACAAAATCCGAATAGAGTGGCGAGGCTCGGATCTGTCATAATCATGATTATACCTCGATTACGACCCACTTCCCTTGGACAAACTCCGTCCCCTCGATTTGCGGGATTAGGGACGATGGGGCGGAAGAGTGGAATAGCAGCCGGGCTGCCGGTTCCATCCCCGACGTATCCATTCCGATTGTGAGCTCGACACACCAAGTTGACTCAGGCAGAAAGTAATTACAATTACGAGTAGTCAACCAGTGCAATGAGTATTATTGATTTGGGAAGCGAGATTTTAGGAAAATTTTTGGAAAACGCGAGTGGCAATTATGGCGTTGGTGGAGTTTTTGGATGAAGATGATTATCGGAAGGATAAGCAACCTTCGATATCTTGAAAGATTGGGTGGAACATAAGTCCCGTTATAGAATCAATTAGCAAGGCGAGGAAGTCGCTCCGCGATCGGGTATTAATCGGTCAAATTGATCCGATAAGTTAGGGTTTTTTTTTTTTTTTTTGGGAGGTAAAATATTTAAATTAAATCTCAATTTCAGAGAGTCCAGGGCTATTTTAGTAAAAGAGAAAATAATTTGAGTTAGGTCCTTTATAAAAGAAAAATTGTAATTTAGCCCCGTTTTGTAAAAACCAACACTTTTGGGGTTAAAAATTGAATAATTAAATATCCCGACCTTGAAAAATTATGAGGTCAGTTCCTAAATTCTCCAAATTGTCCAGAGATTCAGGTTTTTAAAGTTTTATGGTCGAGTCTTTATAAAAATCTCATATTGGCCCCAAATTTGTAAAAATTGTCAATTCGGACCTTAAGTTTTAAAAATTCGGAACTCACAAACCGGAAGGGCTTTTAATGTGATTCCAGTTGGAAAATGTCACTAAGGTTGGTAGGATATTGGGACAAAAGCAGTTTTTAAAAGCAATATGTGTAGGTCCTTCAACTTTAGAAAATATCATTTTTGTCCCATTTTAAAATAATTGCCTTTAAGGCTTTTAGGGGTCCAATTGTTATGAAATTTGAACCTTGGGTCCAAAATATAATTAAGTTATAGTTAAGTTAGTATTTCCAGGTGCATGGGTTGCATAAGTCCTGGAAATTTCATTTGGGTCCTCAAGTTTAATATTTTCACATTAGTCCCTCATTTTTAGTAAAATTGTTTTCCAAGCCCTAACCACTTGGATTTTTGGAATACTTTTAAAATATGGGATTCTCAGTAACTTAAAAGTAAAAATTTCAATTTATAAAGTTTAGGTCTGGTACAGTTTTTAAAATTGCAAAGTAGCCCTTAAACTTTCAAAATTTACAATCTAGTCCTTGGGCTTTTAAAGGTTGATTTTATTTATCTTAAAACTATTAAAACATTATTAAAATGTCCAAAAGTCATTTTTGAACCTGAGTACAGTCCCAAATTTCGAAATTTGCAGAGGGGTCCTTTAACTTTTATTTTCTTGCAATTTAGTCCACCAACTTTCCATTTTTGCATTTTTAAGTCCAAAATTGAAATTTAATCAATTATGCTCGACTTTTCCAGGTTATAAGTCATCCAAAACATAGATTTTAAAGATCATACACATGCATGTCCAATACATACAATAATTCATCAATTAAAGCATTAAAGTGTACATGCATGCACCTAAAATTCAATAAATAGTAATTTTGAGCAACTCTTGAGAATTTTCATGATTTGATATATAAAATTGACATGCAATACATAGATTATATATATCTCAAGGCTCATGATCAAATTTTCTACATGCATTTTAATAAAACACCTAAAAGTTGGAAAAATAATTTTCCACCCACCTTAATTTTGGAAATTGTGAAATAAAAGGATAATTTCACAATTTTTTTGGATGAGGCTTCTTAGGTCAGCCCCTAAGTCAAGAAAATATCAAAATTTGGAGTTAGAAAAATGAGAGAAAAATTAAGGAGAAAAAGAAGGAATTAAGAAAATGAAAAGGACTACACTTTACCTTGTGTAGTAGATGTTTGGAGACTAGTTGAAGCTCAAAAATTGGAAATTTGGCTCAACTCCAAAAATCTCCTAAGGTCAGCCCCTATTTCTCAAAAATGAAAAGGGGTGTTAAAATTTTGAAAAAAATAGGAAGAGTAGGAAAGAAGGGTCTAGTACACAATTCTTACCTTGTAGTCAAATTTTCTCTACTATTTTTTTCTTCAAGCTTGAGGTCCTTCTTCAAAATATTGTCAAGCTCTAACCTTCAAAGTCTTCTAAATGTACCTCCAAAACCAAATTTAAACTTAAGTTAAGAAGGTGGAAGAGATGAACAATGTGATATCCAAAAATGGATTGAAGCTAAAATTTCTTACCTTTTAGTATAGTGGTTCGATTTTTTGATGTATGAGGAGGAAAATGTTGAATTTTTTTCTAAGTATGGAAGAAGAAAGTAAGAAGAAAGAGTAGAGAGATGTTGGGAGTTTTTAGAGAGAAGGAGGAGAAGGCTTTGAGTATTAGAATGTGTTGATGAGAATGAAATGAAAATTTTGTGCAAAAATTGCCATAATGGCCGTGTAGTATGAGAGAGAGGGAGAGAAATTTTGATCAAATTGTGTCTTGTAATTTGTCTCTTGCATGGAGACAAAAATGCAAGTCAAAGTGTGGGTCAATTTGAATTTGAGAGGAATAAGAAGAATGTTTGTTAAGTGGGAATAAGTTGGGGAAAATAGTAATAAAGAATTGGTGTATAAGATGATGTGTATAATGTTTGAATTAATGATATAATTATACACAAGATGACTAATATATGGTGTATGTGTACAAGAGTTGGATGATATTTTTATCCCAAAATATCCATAATGGCCGTCCATTATGAGGGTAAAATGGTAATTCCATATATTTTTTTTTTTTGTCCCAATTTTGATGATAATAGATGAAATATATCAATCTCCAAAATAATTAGTGATTCCCTTGATCACTTGTAAGTCTCATGATCACTTAATCTAAATCAACATCTTAATTCTATAAGGTAAAAGTCTCTAAAATAAATAGTCTCTTAAAATTCTAAGGTGACTAATAAATACAAAAATAGTAATAATGATCAATCAAGTGATCATAAATGAGGAATAGAATTAATGATGATCATGATCACAAGTAATAAAATAAAATGAAATAAAATACAAAATGTATATATTATTAATAATTACCCGTCAAAATGACGGTAAAATAGTCGATCAAAAGTATAAACAACAATAAGGTTCAACTAATAGCTTCGGAAAAAATCGGGGCTTCACATCCTCCCTCCTTAAAAGAATTTGGTCCCCAAATTCTCTTGAAATAGTTCGGGATATTGATTCCTTATGTCATCTTCCATTTCCCACGTGCGTCTTCGTCCGGTTGTGGTTTTGCCACACCACTTTAACCATCGGAATTTCTCTCTTACGCAATTGTCTATCTCACGATCGATGATCCTGATTGGCCTCTCGGTGTAGGATAGATTTTCCATTAGAGGAGGAGTATCTTGAGTGATGATATGCTCGGGATCCGGTTGATACTTCTTGATCTCGACACGTGGAATACATTGTGCATTCCTACATATGGTCTTTGGTAACTCGAGTCCGTAGGCTAACTTCCCGATCCTCTGTAAAATCTTGTAAGGTCCAACATATCTCGGACTCAATTTGCCTCCTTTCTTCGGATTGATCAATCCTTTCCGTGGTGAGAGTCTAAGAAATACTTCATCACCGACTTCAAATTCCAAATCCTTTCTTCTCTTGTCCGCGTAACTCTTTTGGCGACTACGAGCCGTGCGAATCCGCTCCTTGATCAGCTTGACCTTCTCCATGGCCTCCGAACTAAGTCGACCTTTTGGAATCGAGGGCGACTTTCGTTTCTCTTTCTGAGTCCATTGGTCATCAATCTCCCAATGTAGTGGGGATCTACATTTCGCCCATACAATGCCTCATAGGGTGCCATCCCAATCGTGGCTTGATAATCTGTATTGTAGGCGAACTCGGCTAATGGTAAGTGTGAATCCCAACTTCCTTGAAAGTCAGTGCGGGCTCGCAACATATCTTCAAGGGTTTGAATTGTTCGCTCTGGGGTCCATCCATCGGTTTGTGGATGTCTTTGATGTCTTTGAAACTTAGTGAGGTACCCAATTCCTCGTGCAAGCACTTCCAAAATGGAGACAAACCTCGGGTCTCTGTCGGATACTATATCGACGGGTACTCCATGCGATCGAATGATTTCTCGGATATAAATGCGTGCAAGTTTTACGCAAGCTATCGGTTTTTTTGATGGGTAAAAAGTGTGCAGATTTCGTGAGTCGGTCTACAACTACCCGAGATAGCGTCCTGGCCTTTTCTGGTCCTTGGTAGATCCGTCACGAAGTCCATTGTTATATGTTCCCATTTCCACTGGGAATTCTCAACGGTTGTAGTAAACCGGATGGTCGTTGGTGTTCTCGCTTTTACTCGTTGACAAGTCAAACATCTCGCAACGAACTCCGCTTACCTGGTTCTTCGAGTTTACCCACCAATAACCGTTTCAAATCTTTATACATCTTGTTTCCTCCAGGATGTATAGTGTATTTTGAACGGTGTGCCTCTGTTAGGATTTTATTCCTAACTCATTCGTCATTTGGTACACACACTCGATTAGGAACGATAACTCCATCTTCGGTATCGAAATTCGATCTTTCTCCTTTAAGTATCTTCTCCTTCGTTTTTTTGAAGATGTGTATCTTTTTCTTGTGCTTCTTTGATCTCACTCAGAGATTGGGTGTAATCGAAATGTTAGCACATGAAATCCGAGTATTGGTTCTCGTCGATTCCAATTGCTCGGCTCCTTTAATGATTCCCACTCTCGAATCATAAGTCCGGCTAAGCTCGCCTTTACGCTTAGAGCGTCCGCTACGACGTTAGCTTTTAGGGATGGTATTGAATATCAAAGTGATAGTCCTCAATCAACTCCATCCATCTCCGTTGCCTCGAGGTTGAGATCTTTCGGGAGAATAGATACTTCAAGCTCTTATGATCCGTGAAAACCGTGAATGTTGCTCGTAGAGATAGTGTCTCCATTTCTTCAATGCGAAAACTATCGCGCCAATTCCAGTCATGCGTTGGGTAATTGGCCTCATACGGCTTGAGCTTTCGTGATGCATAAGCGATAACCTTTCCTTCCCGCATGAGTCACGCTCCTAGTCCTTCTTTTTGATGCATCACTGTAGACGACAAAGTTTTCTGTCCCTTTGGAAGGGCTAAGATCGAGTTGTAGTAAGTCGTTTCTTGACTCTTGGAAACTTGTCTCGCACTTGTCGTTCCACTCAAACTTGACTTGCTGCAGGTTAGTCGAGTGAGTGGTCCGGCTATCTTAGAGAAGTCCTGGATAAATCTTCGATAATATCCGGCTAGTCCTAGGAAACTTCGATTTCCGTTACAGACTCGGGTTGTTTCCATTCAACCACCTGTACCTTGAAGGATCAAGGATCGACCGCAATCCCCAGTCTTAGGATACTATATGTCCCAAGAATGCGACTTCACTAAGCCAAAATTCGCACTTGCTGAATTTAGCATACGAACTTATGCTCGTAGTGTCTAAAACGATTTTGGTGACGTTCGTGCTCATCTCTAGACTTAGAGTATACAAGTATGTCATCAATGAATATCACTACGAATTGATCCAAATAAGGTTGGAAGACTCGATGCATCAGGTCCATAAATGCTTTGGTGCATTCGCCGGACAAAGGCATTACTACAAACTCGTAGTGTCCATATCGGGTTTGAAATGCGTTTTGGAAATGTCTCCTTCGCGGATTTTCAGTTGGTAATATCCTTGTTGTAAATCAAACTTCGAGTACACCGTTGCTCCCTGAAGTTGATCAAATAGTTCGTCTATCCTCGGGAGGGGATATTTGTTCTTGATGGTCACACTATTAAGTCCACGATAATCTATACATAGTCTTAATGTGCCATCCTTCTTTTTGACGAACAAAGACAGTGCTCCCCACGGAGACGTACTCGGTCGGATAAATCCCACATCCATCAGTTTTTGTAATTGCGTTTTCAACTCTTGTAACTCAAGAGGAGCCATTCTATACGGTGTTCTGGCAATCGGGGCAGTCCCTGGCAACACCTCGATGGTGAACTCGACTTCCCTATCTGGAGGGACAGTGGTGAGTTCTTGTGGAAATACGTCCGTATATCCGATACTATAGGTACTTGGTTGATTTGTATCTCAACCTTGGGTTTGTTAATTACAAACGCCAAATACCCCCGAGCCCCTCTAGTGATCGCCCTTCTCGCTTTCATTCTTTGAAATGATTGGGGCAATCTTAACTCGTGCCCTTCCCGAAATCTCCACGGGTTTTCAGGGTTCACATAGCTTAATGGACTTGTTATGGCAATCCATTTGTGCATGGTGTGCTGATAACGATTCATTCCCAATATTACGTCGTATTCGGATATAGGTAATAAGATCAAATCGGCGGAAAGTTTATCTCAAAGAATCTTAACTTCGCATGCATTAAAGATAATATCGTTATCGACTCGCACCCATAGGAGTTGACACTTCTAAGCATATAGGCATATGTTCCATGCAAGCATGCGGTTTGTGTACAAAATGTGGTGCAACAAATGAATGCGTTGATCCAGGGTCGAACAATATTTTAGCGTAGTGGTTAGATACTGAAGCGTACCTTCCACCACGTCTGTTGCCTCCGGAGCCTCTTGTCCGGCTAGTGCAAATGCTCGGCGGGCATCCTCGCCCGATTGCCCGACACCTGGCCGTTTCCGGCCACGTGGGTTGCGTTGGTTTGGATCGGTCATTGTACTTCGGGCGTCTTGGTGGTCTTGATTACTACCTGGCGCAAACACCTTCCTTGTTTACGCCGCGATTTGTCGGCAGTATGTCCCGGTTTACGGCAATGCGTACATTCTCGACCAGCTTTCCTTGTACAGTCTCTTTCCTTTTATGCATCGTTAACCGGTCCCTTCAAACTTAGCAAAGGCGGTTTAGCGGGTCATCCCCGGTGGCCTCTTAAAACTTTCGAGGGCCTACTCGCTGAATCTGTCCAATACGGTTGATCCCGACTCAATGCGGAGAGTCGCTTTTTATCTGCCGTGAGTAGGTTGCGTTCAATTGTCAACAATTGTTTCAAGTTCCGGTTTCAATCCTCGAGTGAACTTGTAAAGCTTATCCTCTTGATCGATTGTCCCCCGAGCATACTTGGACAATCGGTGAAATTCAGACTCATCTTGAGCCACGGTCGGGTTCCCTTGCCTCAATCTATGAAATTCATCCGTGCGTGCTTCCTTCACGACTGGGAATATACATGTTCATTGAACTCGCCAAGAAATTTCCCCATGTTTCGATTACTCGGTCCCTGTTCCCATCTCTTTCAACCGCCCTCCACGGTCTCTAGCAAGCCGATTCTAGATTTAAATACAACGAGTGTGACTCTCTGCTCGTCGGAGTATTGAAGAGCATTGAAGATGTTTTCCAACTTCTCTATCCATTCTTCCGCTTTCACATCGTCCGGCTCTCCCGGGAAGGTTGGTGGGTCGAACCGCAGAATCGCTCCAATGTGCGATCGTTCGCCTCTCGGGCGGGTTCGGGAGCACGGGGTTGAGGCTCGCACTGTTGCCTCATAAACACCAAAGATTTCTTTGTAATGCTTTGTGCGGTCAGATTGTCTCTGCGCAGCAGTGGAGAGGAGGTGGTGGTAATTCCGGAGAGGGTACCCGGTCCCCTGGGTACATCGTCGTCTCCTCGTGGAACGCGACGAGGTCTCCCACGTCCTCGATGTTACGCCATTTACGTATCTTGGAGCGTTAGTTGCGATTTGCGAGTAAATGAATACAATAATTATTCGCGTAAAGTAAAAGATACCGCAGGATAGTAACATCAACACAAGACACATGAATAAATGGCAAAAGGCATATCCATTAATATAAAATTGAATACACCCAAAGTACATGTTGAGAATACTAAGTCGATACATGGAATCAAAATACATCCGAATCTAGTACAATAATGAAAGGTACAACACTGGATTACACGGCTACAACAACAAAAGTACAATAGAAAATCGCTAGCTAATCGGTGAGATCGCCATCATCATCGCCGCAGCTATGTATCATGATGGGGTGGTCGGGTTGAGGCGGCGCCTCAACCTGCAGCCAATCCACAAAGTCCAACTTTGCTCAAATCCCCGAGCCTCATCGAGTGGAGCAGCCTCCGGCTCTCCAATGTCGATCCTCCTCGGGATCCTCCTCGGGATCCTCCTCGGGATCCTCCCTCGGGATCCTCCTCGGGATCGAGTACGGGTTCGCCTCGGGCGGTGGCAATGGCCGAGCATTAGCGCTAAAGCAGCGACCTAAAGTGCGGCGTCCCTCGAGTTAGGGCTGTGTAAGGTCCTCAATGATATCATCGCTTGATGAGGGCCTCTCCAAGCGATCGGCGTACTACGGATAGACGGGCATCGATCTCCCATTTCGGCGGACCGCCGCCGTCCTCTTTATTTTCTCCCTCATGTTATCCAGCGCTCCGATACTGTATTTGGTCCTCCCGCGCTCTTATGGTGTTATCGCGGTCCTTGATGACATGATGGTCGATTCGTTCTTCTCATCTTCGCTTATATGGCCGAGTCAGTCTGTTGCGTTGGCGCTCCTGGACTAGTTCTCGTGGTCGTGCGTTCGCTTTCCGGTGCCAATGAATCATCGGTGCCGGTAATATTCCAAAGACGGGCATGGAATACATCCCACCACGTAGGCGGCGTTGGCTCCATCCGATAAAACAAACTAAGGCGGATCGACCAAAGGTAGAGGAGAGATAAGAAAGAATAAGGAAGAAGAGAGTAAGGAAATCGGTCAAAATCAACTAAGTCAAGACAAGTATGATTATGAATCTCAAAGTATGCATTCTAACTTAGTTCAAATATCAATAAGACGGTTATATGCCAATTTGAAATTGATTTCACACTTAATGAGTCAAGTCGCGGTACTACCCAAAAACACGCCGTGGGTCCTATCCTGGGTCGCTCGGTGTAAGTTTCCATCTTACTAGCCGAGCTCGATACCACTCTTCTTTGTCACGCCCCAAACGGGACGCGACGAGCGATTCACAACTTAAATACAAATGGACTAACATTCCGGACAATACCAATGAGAACCCGATAAGCAGAGTCTAAATAGCGTGGAAATAAATAATGTGATACAAGTTATCACTTAAAGTCTACAATCCAATATCCAAATTACAACCGAAATTTAACAAGGTAGTAACTTAAAGTCAAGGGATCATACGCCCCTCAATTACACACCCGAATTGATTAGGATACAAAAGTCCAACAACAACATAATAAGAAAAGAGTCCGATCAACAACAAGATACAAGTAAATCCAACAAGCGTAGTACAAGGTCTCAATCGAGAGTTCGGCAAAGATCTCCAGCGAAATCCTCATCTAAGGTTAGAAAATAGGCGGGGATGAGACAAAATCTCGGTGGATGGGGTGATCGTGTGCGAGTGTGGCGTAATATAGTTAATGTGAGAAAGCGAGTTATAAAAACGCGTGAGTATGATGCATGGTTTCACTGATTCAAGCGTCATGATAAATTATTAAGTAATATAATTATACAGATTTAAGAAAACAGTTCATGGTCACACAGGCACTATGTGATACGGTCAAAAGGTAGGATTATGCGGAAGTGTAACGCCAATCCTATGCAAGGCAATTAATGGTTGCGTCACGGACTTGTAGCGCCAACCAATGCAAAAGCGGTAGCGGTTGCGCACGGGAATGTAACGCCAACCAAAATGGGACGATAACTCCAGAATCGTGTGGATCAGACAGCGATTCCTTCGTTCTACCTTGTAACTCCCGGTCAAGTATGGTCCAAGACCGGCACCTTATCGCTCCGTAGGCAAAGACAAAATCCCGAATGAGAGCTGGCGAGGCTCGGATCTGTCATAATCATGATTATACCTCGATACTACGACCCGCTTCCCCTTGGACAAACTCCGTCCCTCAGTTGCGGGATTAGGACGATGGGGCCGGAAGAGTGGAATAGCAGCCGAGCTGCCCGGTTCCATCCCCGACGTATCCATTCCGACTGTGAGCTCGACACACCAAGTTGACTCAGGTAGGAAAGTAATTACAATTACAGATAGTCAACCAGGCAATGAGTATTATTGATTTTGGGAAGCGATTTTAGGAAAATTTTTGAAAAACGCGAGTGGAAATTATGGCGTTGGTGGAGTATTTGGATGAAGATGATTATCGGAAGGATAAGCAACCTTCGATATCTTGAAAGATTAGGTGGAACATAAGTCCCGTTATAGATTCAAAATCGCAAGGCGAGGAAGTCGCTCCGCGATCGGGTATTAATCGGTCAAATTGATTCAAGATAAGTCAAGGTTTTTTTTTTTTGGGAAAGTAAAATACTTTAATTAAATCTCCAAGTCAGAGGGTCCAGGGCTATTTTAGTAAAAGAGAAGATAATTTGAGTTAGGTCCTTTATAAAAGAAAAATTGTAATTTAGCCCGTTTTGTAAAAACCAACACTTTTGGGGTTAAAAATTGAATAATTAAATATCCCGACCTTGAAAAATTATGAGGTCAGTTCCTAAATTCTCCAAATTGTCCAGAGATTCAGGTTTTTAAAGTTTTATGGTCGAGTTTTTATAAAAATCTCATATTGGCCCCAAATTTGTAAAAATTGTCAATTCGGACCTTAAGTTTTAAAAATTCGGAACTCACAAACCGGAAGGGCTTTTAATGTGATTCCAGTTGGAAAATGTCACTAAGGTTGGTAGGATATTGGGACAAAAGCAGTTTTTAAAAGCAATATGTGTAGGTCCTTCAACTTTAGAAAATATCATTTTTGTCCCATTTTAAAATAATTGCCTTTAAGGCTTTTAGGGTCCAATTGTTATGAAATTTGAACCTTGGGTCCAAAATACAATTAAGTTGTAGTTAAGTTAGTATTTCCAGGTGCATGGGCTGCATAAGTCCTGGAAATTTCATTTGGGTCCTCAAGTTTAATATTTTCACATTAGTCCCTCATTTTTAGTAAAATTGTTTTCCAAGCCCTAACCACTTGGATTTTTGGAATACTTTTAAAATATGGGATTCCCAGTAACTTAAAAGTAAAAATTTCAATTTATAAAGTTTAGGTCTGGTACAGTTTTCAAAATTGCAAAGTAGCCCCTTAACTTTCAAAATTTTACAATCTAGTCCTTGGGCTTTTAAAGGTTGATTTTATTTATCTTAAAACTCTTAAAACATTATTAAAATGTCCAAAAGTCATTTTTGAACCTGAGTACAGTCCCAAATTTCGAAATTTGCAGAGGGGTCCTTTAACTTTTATTTTCTTGCAATTTAGTCCACCAACTTTCCATTTTTGCATTTTTAAGTCCAAAATTGAAATTTAATCAATTATGCTCGACTTTTCCAGGTTATAAGTCATCCAAAACATAGATTTTAAAGATCATAAACATGCATGTCCAATACATACAATAATTCATCAATTAAAGCATTAAAGTGTACATGCATGCACCTAAAATTCAATAAATAGCAAATTTGAGCAACTCTTGAGAATTTTCATGACTTGATATATGAAATTGACATGCAATACATAGATTATATATATCTCAAGGCTCATGATCAAATTTTCTACATGCATTTTAATAAAACACCTAAAAGTTGGAAAAATAATTTTCCACCCACCTTAATTTTGGAAATTGTGAAATAAAAGGATAATTTCACAATTTTTTTGGATGAGGCTTCTTAGGTCAGCCCCTAAGTCAAGAAAATATCAAAATTTGGAGTTAGAAAAATGAGAGAAAAATTAAGGAGAAAAAGAAGGAATTAAGAAAATGAAAAGGACTACACTTTACCTTGTGTAGTAGATGTTTGGAGACTAGTTGAAGCTCAAAAATTGGAAATTTGGCTCAACTCCAAAAATCTCCTAAGGTCAGCCCCTATTTCTCAAAAATGAAAAGGGGTGTTAAAATTTTGAAAAAAATAGGAAGAGTAGGAAAGAAGGGGTCTAGTACACAATTCTTACCTTGTAGTCAAATTTTCTCTACTATTTTCTTCTTCAAGCTTGAGGTCCTTCTTCAAAATATTGCCAAGCTCTAACCTTCAAGTCTTCTAAATGTACCTCCAAAACCAAATTTAAACTTAAGTTAAGAAAACAATGTGATATCCAAAAATGGATTGAAGCTAAAATTTCTTACCTTGTAGTATAGTGGTTCGATTTTTATGGTGTATAAGGATGAAAATGTTGAATTTTTTTCTAAGTATGGAAGAAGAAAGTGAAAGAAAGAATAGAGAGATGTTGGGAGTTTTTAGAGAGAAGGAGGAGAAGGCTTTGAGTATTAGAATGTGTTGATGAGAATGAAATGAAAATTTTGTGCAAAAATTGCCATAATGGCCGTGTAGTATGAGAGAGAGGAGAGAAAATTTTGATCAAATTGTGTCTTGTAATTTGTCTCTTGCATGGAGACAAAAATGCAAGTCAAAGTGTGGGTCAATTTGAATTTGAGAGGAATAAGAAGAATGTTTGTTAAGTGGGAATAAGTTGGGGAAAATAGTAATAAAGAATTGGTGTATAAGATGATGTGTATAATGTTTGAATTAATGATATAATTATACACAAGATGACTAATATATGGTGTATGTGTACAAGAGTTGGATGATATTTTTATCCCAAAATATCCATCATGGCCGTCCATTATGAGGGTAAAATGGTAATTCCATATATTTTTTTTTTTGTCCCAAATTTGATGATAATAGATGAAATATATCAATCTCCAAAATAATTAGTGATTCCTTGATCACTTGTAAGTCTCATGATCACTTAATCTAAATCAACATCTTAATTCTATAAGGTAAAAGTCTCTAAAATAAATAGTCTCTTAAAATTCTAAGGTGACTAATAAATACAAAAATAGTAATAATGATCAATCAAGTGATCATAAATGAGGAATAGAATTAGTGATGATCATGATCACAAGTAATAAAATAAAATGAAATAAAATACAAAATGTATATATTATTAATAATTACGTCAAAATGACGCGGTAAAATAGTCGATCAAAAGTATAAACAACAATAAGGTTCAACTAATAGCTTCGGAAAAATCGGGCTTCACAGGTATCAAGTCTAGAATTCCATATAAACGTTTCCTTCCTAAGGCCATTCCCAAACACAAACAATACCTTAGTTAATATATCAATCAAATTATAAAGAAAGTATGATATACACAAATTCATTATATCGGTTAATATTTGAGTGCTACTTCAAATCAGCACTCGATACGGAACGATAAAAACCCGAACCTAGATAATATTCCAACATCAAATAATCACTAAACCAATTTAACATTTAAGAAAACTCATCCGCCACTTAGATATATCTCAACTAATCATATCTCCCCTATGAAGCCTCAAAACACTGACATGTCAATCCCACCATTATAAGACTAGTAAAGATAAAACAAATGTACTAATATATGTATATATACCAATGAATTGACTTATTATATATTACTTAGGCTTGGAATAAATCGATCAGAATTGAAAATAAACATAAATTTGATGTTATGATTTTCTACCTGAATTTATATGCTCAATATAATAAATTTGTTAATTAGCTATCAGATCCTAATAAATAGAATTAATTATGTGGGTCTTTAAACTGGGAAAAATTACCAAAATTCTAGGATTTAACACTATCAAGTCCACCATCAAATATTGAATCTTATATCCTAACATATTTCAACCTCACTTAATTAACCTAAGAATCTAGCATATCCAAATATAACAAGATAATTGAAACATGCAAATTAAATTAGTTTCTACTTTTTTATACACAGTAATTTTCTATTTATCATTAACATGTATTAAATTATAATAAACTTCTCATATTTAACATCAGTTCATTTAATTCTATATAAACCAGGTTTAACATATTTTCTATATTCAGCCACATCCAAATTCTTAGGTGTCGTAGTTTCTTGCATCATTATTATCAAGTAGGACAAAAGAATAAATGACTTGGGAGAATATTACCAAGATGTCGTCTCTGTTCACCGGTCGTCATCATCTTTCTTTCCTTGTCTTTCTTTTATTTTCTTTCTTCAGGTTTGTGTTGACGCTTAATTTCCTTTTATTTCTCTTTGTACTATGTGCGTGTGTACGTGTCTCGTGTGTATGTGGTTAAAGTGACATGTTGTTAGAAATATATCTGATCTTATCCCAAAACAAATGAGGCGGTGAGGTATAATTTTATATAATGTATATTGATGTCCAACACTTATACAATGCTTAACTAATATGAATTTATATAATCATATATCCTGAAAAGTAGGCGATAATGCACCCATATAATATAGGTATCTACTAACTATACTTCTTCATATATATATATATATATGTATATATATATATATAATCATGTAAGATATGTAGTTTATTAGGTAATCAATATGATACGTATAGGCTGATTGAAACTAATAATTATACCTCAAGTATTTATCATTTTAATACTTACACATTGAATAGCGAGATTCGGCGAATCAATACGATTTGTTATACACTGATAATTTTCTATTTATCATTAACATGTATTAAATTATAATAAACTTCTCATATTTGACATCAGTTCATTTAATTCTATATAAACCAGGTTTAACATATTTTCTATATTCAGCCACATCCAAATTCTTAGGTGTCGTAGTTTCTTGCATCATTATTATCAAATCGGACAAAAGAATAAATGACTTGGGAGAATATTACCAAGATGTCGTCTTTGTTCATCAGTCGTCATCTTCTCTTCCCATGTCTTTCTTTTATTTTCTTTCTTCAGGTTTGTGTTGACGCTTAATTTCCTTTTGTTTCTCTTTGTACTATGTGCGTGTGTACGTGTCTCGTGTGTATGTGGTTAAAGTGACATGTTTTTAGAAATATATCTGATCTTATCCCAAAACAAATGAGGCGGTGAGGTATAATTTTATATAATGTGTATTGATGTCCAACACTTATACAATGCTTAACTAATACATAGCCTTCCAACGAGCTCGAAACATTTGGTTCGACCTTGAAACTTACTACATCTCCTTCAATATTGGAGAGTAGACCCCTTTTTGTTCTTAAAACTTTTTTCTCTTCCACTGGTTGAAGTATTATTTCCTTCACATAGTGTGTTGGATCGAGTTCCTTCGAGTTTTAGGCTTGAGGAATTTCTTAGTAAGCTTGAGAGAATGTTTGCAGGTATTGCTTGCTTTTAATTGCTTCGTATGCTTGGTCTCTCTTGTGTCATGTTTCTTTTCTCTCTTGCTTCCTTAGCCTTTTATAGTGTTCATTTGAAAATTTGCCAGTTAAAGAGATAGAGTATTTTCAAATGACACTTTTTTGTTCGTTGGCTTGTCTTTTCTTTACTTGTAGCTTGTGATGGTGATATTTCCTTGTATTAAATGACTCTGCAGCTTTTCAAGACCTGACACAAGCTCCAGTACTTCCCATTGGTTTATTAATTTTGCATGCTTCTGGGATGAGCACTTTAAGACATGGCAGTATAGACGTATTACTATTTTAAGCAATATCCTTGACTTCTGTGCAACGGATATATATCAGTCGACTTGACTTGACATCTGCCTTTACCCCTTTCACTTGAGTCATCTCCAACCTTTTAGGAATGTCTCAACTGTCATTTCAATTGGTAGACTCTGCTCCTGACTAACTTGACTGACACTTCTTCAGCCTTCACTCAGTTGTTCCTCAGCTGGATTTCCTTCAATCGAGTTTGTGCCTTCCATCTTGACTACACTCAGCTGACACACAACTGGGTCTTAACTTCAGTCTTCAGTTGAGTTCTTGCATTCTTTAACATAGCTGACTTCACTCAACTTATGCAGTCCTATCTATTACAAAATAGAAATACAAGGAAAATGGGGTGCCAACTTTCTATTCTAAGTTTTACATGGTATCATCAAAATCTAATAATAAATTTCCTAACAATTTCCCCCTTTTTGATGATGCCAAAACTTAAATAAACATTACAGCAAACACAAGCAGTGCAATAACAAAGAATAGATGAGATGAATATGTCAATTTTATTAATCATATCATTCTTGCCCTTTACAAAGTTGTTTACAAAATATACTCTATACACTGTATCAGAGCTTATACATTCATTTACATTACAACATGTATCAGAGAAAAGTTACAAATTTGCAACAAGTATCTGAGCATTATTACCGTATACTAACAGTTGTGTATTTACAATTAAGTAAAATACATGAAGGGGTTACAGTTGTCTTTAACGCCTTGGCTGCTTGCTTCTTCTCTCTTCATCTTCACCTATCCTTTTGTCATCCTCTGCTCTTCTCCTCTTCTTCTCTTCTTCTTCTTCTTTTTCTTCCCATATGCGCACTTAGTAGCAGGGTCATCCCTACGCTGCCTTTCCTCCCATTCACGCGTAACTCTCACATTCTCTACTTTTTGCCTCCTCACTGCCTCTTTATTTTTGCGCTTATCTTCAAGGTTGGCAAGATGATCAAACCCAGCCCAGTAGTTGATCCCCTCCTTATGTGGATCAATGTACCTTATGTCTTGTGGTCTTGGTTGTGGTTGAGTGCCTCTGCCTCTTTCACTACTTCCAGACCTTCCTCTTCATTGTAATGCCCGAGCCTCACACTTCTCATTGGCCAATACAGTTCATGCATTTCATGCTATTTGTATGTCATTTACATTATATGGATACTTCATGACACACTTCATTTTATATTGAACATTTAATAACTGATCATTTGAATCTATCACATTAAACTGTTTCTCGATTCATTAACTTGATTTGTCGATCGTATGCTAAGGTAGGGGTATTTAGGTGTCAAAATTCTAAGATACCATTAGATTACACGTGGTAACACTAGAAATATAGAGGTCACTAGATTCCACGTGGTAATTTTGAGGAGAAAAGTGGAATTAGCGTATTTATCGGGGTAAGATATAAATATGTGTTTATAAAGATAATTAAAAAAAGGGGGGTACTAATTATAATAGTGATCATTATGATATATATATATATATGTGTGTATATATCACTAATACATAAAAGTGTGTGTGTCTTACAAATACATATAGATACACGTGTCTGCTAGCAAAATTAGCTAAAACTACAAGTGTAATTTTTATATATATTACATATATTACTTCTATATATATGTTTATAAGTGAGGTGTAGTTAATCACATATGCTGCTACCTTATTATTACAATCATCACCGCCATAGAGTAACAAAGGATAAGCATAATTATAATTATTATTTAAAAGCATAAACACATACAACAAAGAAAACGAGATGAGGCGGTGTGTTTGAGTCCAGAAGATGAAGAAAAATATATGAACGAAAACAAAAAGTAACGAAAGAGAGAAAGTTGGATTACGAAGAAGACGTACAGGTAAATGAATTCCAAAGTAACCTGTTCTTTTGTTTATTTGATAAAAATATAGAATATTAGTTTGAAGATTAGAGTTGAATCATGCATCTACCTGATCGAATACAGGATTGAATCATACATCTTTGTAAGTGGTACCATGAAGTTCATTTATATATATATATATAGGATTGATTTGCATGGAGATGGTATAACATGTACATGTCAATGGGACTTGTTAAGGGCTGAGTATGCAAAATATTTTGAACCTAGTTATATTTAAGAAACTTGTAGTAAATGTTAAGAAGTGTTCATGCTAAGTTTTAATTATAGAAAAAGAAAGAGAGACATCTGATTATTATAAGTAGGATATATATATTTATTTCAATGGTCCTATTAACGCACAAGACTGATATGGAGTTGCTGAAGGCTCAAAATAAGTAAGATCTTCAAAATATAGAAAACACTCTATGAGCAGAGATGATGATTATGAGTGCAGAGATGAAGGCTCTTATATCGGAACATCGAGCAACTCACTCAGCAACACACGACAAACTGGAGCTCTTAGATCAAAACATCGAGCAACTCACTCAACAACCCACGACAAACTGGATCGCATTCTGTCAAACACTCCTCAAACCAATCTAGTTGGTGATGATGCCAAAAAGGGGGGAAGATGAAAGGAAAAAGGAAGGTAGTGGAGGTAAAGGGGAAGGACTCTCTAAGAAGACTCCCCTGAAGACCGTATTGGATAAGTCCCAACTTCGCTCATCAACTAGTTCTCTCCTTTCCCAGCCGCCGCAGGACATGTCAACTGAAGAGAAAGCTACCTTAGCTTTCCAGAAATCAAGAGCTGCAATCGAAGATGAATATGCATAGGTTGAACAAAGACAGCATGGTCGTATCAGTATCCAAAATCCAAGTTCCATGGTCCTCCGGCCAGGTTGTTATCGAATCTTGATAAAGCTCCCACAAGAACCCCGCTCAAGGGCGTTCTCCGAGCCTAGATCGCTTGAGGAGTTCCAAACGCTTAAGTCGGAAGGATTTTTCAAGGGAATGACTCTTAGCGAGGCATGGGATCTATGATGGGAAAAAGTCTTAGAGATTTGTCAATCACCCAAGAAGAAATAGACTCAATCAAGAAGTTAGCAGACTTCAAGTGCTCAGATGTACAATACACTCCCGGATGAGCGATTTTGGAAGAGGAAGGGAAAGTTTTGGTGGAAGAAGCGGAGGTACTCCACCAAGCGAGGCCTAAAAATGCCACGTATATAAATCCCCGGAAGAAGGATGCGCTATCTTTGGGTTGGACTAAAAGAATCGGAAAATAGGGATGTTGCGGAGAAGGAATGCGAGGAACTAAGAGACATGAAGAAGAGAATGTCGAGGCAAGTCCGAGAATGGGTAGAGAGAAAGATGAGAGAAGATCCAGTTTGTCAAGAGAGCTTATGAGAATAAGAAGAAGGAGAGGATGATAAGAAGAGAAAACGTCATGAAGAAGAAACGAGAAGGAAAGGCGAGCGAGGATGAAGAGAGAAGAAGAAAGCGTGAGAGGCGTTGAAGGTCTGCAGACACCTTCCTATCATATTTTTATTTCGTTGTAAATACATAGAAAAATTTTTAAGTACTTTGTTATTTTTAATGTACATTGTAATACATTGTAATGTTCAATAAAATGACATGTTCATACAATCAATTTTTTTATGCACTATTTACTTTGTTTAAGTTTTGGCATCATCAAAAAGGGGAAATTGTTGAGAAATTTATGTAATAGGTTTTAATGATACCATGTAAAACTCAGATTAGGAAGTTGGCGCCCGATTCTGCTTTGTAAAGTCGGTTGTGTAATAGATAGGGTTCTATTAGTGAGTCGAAATTGACCAAGTTGAAGATTGCAGTTAGTTGATCAAGATTGAAGTGAAGACTACTGTTGATTGTCGGTGAGTATTGGTGAAGGATCATCAAGTACCGGAAAAGTTGTCTCGGTCGAGATCGACAAAACCGGGTCACTCCCGGATAAGTGGAGATGATCACAAAAAGGGGTTAAACAAAGAAAAAGACTCAAGAAAGTCAAGAGATCCGTTGTTAAGCAAAGTCAAATGTTTTTGAAAGTAAAAGCATGTCGATCGAGTGCGATAAAGTTGTTTTTCTTTGAAAGAGTGTAAAAGGCAAGGAACAATGGGATGCTCCCGGAAATCTGCAGAGATTCAGGAAAGGCTACAAAGCATTAATTCGAGGATCAGTCTAAATCAATGTTGCAAGACAAGATAAGCCAACAACCTCAAAGTTTAGTTTGAAAATTGCATCTACCTCTTCAACGGATACATTTTTCAAACAGACACTATAAAAGGCTAAGGAATTCAAGAGAGAGAACACTTATACAATTTGAGACACACAAGAGAAATCAAGCAATCTGAGCATAATAATCTCAAGTATTTTATTCAATCTTCAAGCCTAAAACTCGAAGAAAATCGATCCAACACACTCAGTGAAGGAAAGACAACTTCAAACTGTTGAAGAGGAAATCTTTGTTTAAAGATAAGAGATCTACACATCCAAGGTTGAAGGAAGTGTAGTGTGATTCCAGTTCGAACCAGAAGCTTTAGACTTGTTGGAGGGATACGTGATCAAATCCAAAAGTCTGAAGGAGTTGAGGTAGCAGAACAATTGTTTTGTGAAGAAGTGAATCTCAAGAGAAGCAGGTTTGTGTAATCAGGTCGATTTCGTCATCCTTTTGTAACAAAGTCACTGTTACTTAGTGGATTACCTCCAGGGGTTGGAGAAGAGTGGATTAGAGGAATTACCTCATCCTCAAAACATTAAAAAATTGCCCGTGTCTTTTGCATTCAACATTTTAATTCTTGCATATCTTATTTGTTGTTTGTTATATTTGCCAAGTCTACTGATAATAATTAAACCTAAAAGAAGTGTTGAAAACATATTTTTAATCAATGAGTGAAAACCTTCCGCTAAAAAAAACCACCTCTTTGTATTTCTAAAAAGGTTAACCGAATCAGTTGAGTTATCTTATCAACAGCTCAGTTGAGTCTGTTGAGTGGATAACTATACTGTGAAGGTCGAACTAAGCTGACCATCAAATTCTGAGCTGACTTGTGACTAAACTCTAATTTAAAAGGACTAAAATCGAAATTTGGTAAAAGTCTATTCAACACTTCCCCTAAACTTTACTTTATCACCCTTTGGGACCTACAATGGAGTATTAATGTATTATATAGTGGATATGTTTACTTTAAGAATTTACCATATATTTTGTACACCAATTAAGAAAAATGAAGACTGTTTCTTTTAATTATATTATATTATATAAGATATTACAGGTTTAATAAATATATATATATCATAGGTTAATTGAAATGTACACGATAATTAGAACTTCGGTTAATCACACATCCCTACATATCACAACAATTGATTAGTAATATAATTTAAACCAAATAGGTTTGAATATTGGAATATAGTATTTTTCCCTTATCAACTGAATATAAGGTTTTTCCCTATTAACTACATGTCGGGTTGTCCTAATTAATTGAACGTAAGACTTTTCTCCAAATAGGTAGAAATCCTTTAATGTAGGGTATTCCTTAATTAGTTACATGTAAGATTTTTCCCATTTATGTTGAACTAATGTGATTTAATTATTATGTTTATGTCGTTTATATTTATTTTCGTATTCCATTAAAGTTACATCACTTAGGTTCATGCATCATGATAATTTATGTTCATAGAATTTTATGAGCATGAGAAAAATAAATTAAGTAAAATTTTAAGGTTTAGTGTTAATTATCTTTTTCAAAAGAAATGGGTGCACATTGTGTCTATGATGGGAGTGAATGGGAAATGGGTGCGGGGGACCGGTGTTCCGACCATGTGCTGCTTGCATCAAAAGTTAATGTTTATCAATATGTGCCTTTGGGCAAATGAAAGCAAATGTTACCGGTAGACTATGTTGATCGGGTTCCAATTAACAAGGCTCATTGCGACTCTGAATAGAACAATGTGCCACAAAGTGAGCTCGCGTCCTAAGAAAGTTTTAAGAACTTTTAATAAAATATTTTACTTAATGAAAGAGGACATTTTAAGTAATGGAAATGAAATGTTTTTAATTAAAGAAAACAAAAGTCTTGGAACAAATGTTATAATATTGTATTAGGCATGCATTCATGCATGGGATTACTTGTTGAGCTTCTTTAAGCTTATCCCACGAATGTTTAATATTTTCAGATGAGAACCCTGATGAGGAAGAAGATGGTACGGTGCGGTGATTCGCGAACCCATGTCTTTCATGATTTTCAAGTCATTTAAGCTTTCAAATAAAAAAAAATAAATTTTAATTTCTATTAGAATGTTATTTGTCATTTTTATTTCATGATGGATGTTTTTGGATTTATAGTTGTTTTGATTATTAGTCTTTATTTCCGCTACAAACTTTGAAATAATGTAAAGTTTTTATTTTTCCATATTTTAAAGAAATCATTAAAGTAATTTTATTATAATTACTTATTTCCACAATAAAACTCAATAAGCTAGAAGGTGCTACAATATGTATAAATTATAATGATGTTAGAGTGAGATACATCTTACATATTAGAGGCAACTTCTCTAGGATAAATTTGTGAAGTCAGCCAAAGTAGACAATACCTTTTGGATCGACCCTAACCACTCTATGCTAATCGGTTTAGTGAAGTCTCACGCTATGGAGTACATGGTCCCCTTTCTTCAAAAAGTAAATTTCCATGACAAAACTATGAAGACAACCAAAAACAAGACAATACATGTTGGGCGGATGGTAACGAACCCTTGCCGAGTTATATATGTGGGACCACATATTCAAAATTTAAAATTATGTCTATTACTTATCGATTAGTTTTAAGAATTAGAAATGTAAAATTCTTAGTTAAAATAGGATAAACAAACATAATTTCACAATTTTGAATAGTACAAAATTTAGGAGATTCTTCTAAAATTCAAAATCGAAGGCCGCCAGACTGGCAGAGCAGTTGACTCCTCAATTCCATAATTTTATAACTAATCTAAATCTTTTGTGTAAAAGTTATTAAATCTGAAAATTTATCATTACAAACTAAGAATATTATATCTTTCTCCAAATTAATCGTGTGAAAAAAAAATATCAGTCTTATCCGCCCAACTAAAATTTTTGGGCTTGTATGGATATATTTCCAAGTCCTATTTCCAATTTCTAGTGTTTGGAAATGAATTATCAAAAGTTTTTTGTTTTCGTGTGAAAAATGAAAATATGTTTGGTTTATTGCTTGAATTTATATTAAGGTATATGTTTGGAAATAAAAAAATATTTGATTATAGTTTTTCAAGTATATTTTTGACATAGATTTACATGATTGTAGCGAAAGCTTGTTTTGTTATAGTTTTTGAAGTGTGTTTTCATATAGTTGTGTGATTGTGGTGAAAATTTATTTGATTGTGTTTTCAAAAGATATTTTAATAAAAGAAAACGAAAGTAACTTTGTTTCCACTTAAAACTTCCCTAAACAAACATAAACCAATTTTTCGGAACAGTCGGAAAATGGAAAATGACGTGGAAAACAACCATGGATATCCTTGGGCTTCGGTTTCTTAAGTTTTTTTCATTACCAGTCCTTGTTAAGGCAGTGATCACAAGACAATGTATCTGATAATGAAAATGATTTCTCGTTAGGTAGATGTAACTTTTCTGGCAAACAGGACATTCGACCTGCTAATACGATAGAGGTGATGGTCAGGATAAGCCACTGCAAAATCAAGATATGTTTCAATTAGGGACAGCAATTCTATCAATTTCATCAGCCAGAAGTATTTCTTAAATTGAAATAACTGCTCCATCAACTGAAATTATTATTATTATTATACACATATATGTATATATAAAGCACCAGAACATAGACGTAAAAAACAAATCTCATTCGCATGAGTCACAGCAAAGAACATTAATACTAACAAGTATCAACTAACAATAAACATAATATATACACCGGAATGTTCAATGGAAGTCCACCATATTGCTATACTATACAACATACAATACACATTTACATCTGCAAAATTTTCCCATTTCTGTATAGTTCAGAAAACTACTATATTGATCCAGTGGTAAGACTCAAACCCAAACCTGAGGGGAGGATATGTACTAAAAGAAAAAAAAAATCACTCTCACAAAACCAGCCTGCTATGTTAGCTGATCCTCGAACAATCAACTTGAAAAGCCCCGTCAACAGTATATTATCCTCAGCCTTAAGGCCAGAACAGGAAATATACACATATAAAGTACCATTCACATAGCGCATTGTACTTAGTGACAAGGTGGATCCAAATACCAAAGTTCAAGTAATAGATGCAGTCCAGATAAGGATCATAACGCCTACGGTTGAACTCCAATAAACTGCCATACGTCCTGTCGGAAACACCCACAAACAAGGCATCAGTATCAGGGCTGAATGAGATTCCGCCTATCTCACCAAACAGATCAATCTCTTGCCCTGTTGTATAATCGGACCATGTATCGAACACATGAACGAAGTCGGCTGGCTCAGCCATGGCCATAAATCGGCCATCTGATGTGAACTTAATGGCTCTGATTGCACCCATCCTTCCTTTGAGTATGGCCAGCGACTCTTTTAGGTTCCTTTTATCCCACAATCGGCATGTTGTATCCTGGTTGCCAGTAGCCAGGATGCGGCCATCTGGGTGCCAAGCAGATGCAAACGAATAGTCCAAGTGTCCCTTTAGGCTGCTGAGGACCTGCACCAAACGACATGTCAGATCTCGACTCGGTTAAAAACCAATTTTAGGCACACCTTACAGCACGACTGACCTTTCCTGATTGAGGATCCGCAATTAAACACTCTGTACTGTCTCCGAGGACTGCAAGCAACTTTCCGTCAGGACTGACAGTGGTATTCTGTAATCGCAGGACAAAACATACAGTTAGATGTTTGCAATACACTATACTTGGTAATGTTGCATCTCGGAAAATGTTTTGAGCTCACTCACATTCACAGACCACGGGAAAGTGAAATGATTTAGGCATGCAAAATTTGCAGTATCCAAAACCGACTTCAGCATCATTGTTCGCTGCAATAACCCTTATTGAACTGTCGGGAAAATTTAGAAATTAAAATCCAGTTAAGTTACTCCAAAGATCAAAGAAACATAGTCAAAGGTTTAAAATTCATTTCATTTACCTAGGATTATGATATATGTCAACTGAATTGGTAATGGCATTCTCATCCACGGCTAATTTTGTGCAGAAGGCAACCCCAGGTTGGTTTAGATACTGCAGGCCGACAAATTGACACACACAGGAAACAAAAAGTGAGCTTACAATAAAGCCGACAATTCTTTTATGAAAAAGGGTAACACAGCAATAATACCTTGCAGATAAGCTCGCCATGGAAGCCACCAGCCACCATTAGATTATCCTTCACAGTCATAGTACTTATCTGAACCCTTGAAAGTGTCTGAGCCAAACATCCAGGAAACTTCTGCCAACAGACAGCTACTATGTAAAACACTCCATAAACTCACAATATCTCCAACATATAAGATAAAATATATGTAACTGACCAGGGTTGGTACGACAGGCTTAGCAACATTGAGTAGTTTTTTACCCCTTCTAAGCAAAGAGGACCAGTGCATTACAGAGTAGTTTTGTGGGAGATATACATCATGCTTTGAGGTCGCCCACAATAGATTCCTCAGCTGAAAGGTGAAAATCTCCAGTTAACAGGCGCAAATGCTACTGCACAAAACTAGATAATCCAGAAAATAGCCACAACGTCCAATATATATAGTAAAATAAAGGTCAATTACAAAAACTACCCCTAAGGTTTAGCCTAATTTAAAAAAAAAAAATCCAATAATCTTTCACAACACAAGTACCCCCTTAAAGTGTTATAAAAGCCCCCGTGAGATTTGTAATCACCCTACAAATACCCAATACCCCCTCAAGCCCCCTCTTGAGGATGCAATTGTAAAAGAGACAATTTTTTGGTAATGGAAAACAATCAGCAGATTGCCAGGGGCAACACAGATATGACAGAAATAGTGCATGATAACCCACGGGTATTCAGGTAGGGCATGGCTAGCTATGGCACAAAGTCTTTATATATGTCTCATGTTGCTGTCCAATTAAGTTGAATTATAGTCCACTCCATATTACAAAGATTTGGAATGCTAAATATGGGAGATAAAATGACATGTATTTTAGCACTTAGCCTTAGTAAACCATTAAGCAAACTAACTCAAACTTTAGATCCACCTATTCAACCACTAAACCTTTTAACCCTCCAACTTCATAGTCATCGCCTAACTGTCACTGCAGCAGCAAATAAACCACCAGTACATTCAACCAATGCAGTTATTTGTAACCAAGAAAGGTAAAACATAAAATATCAGTAACTCATTTATGATACAAACAAAATTTACATGTTGAGAAACAAAAATTGCAAAAGAGAAAAGAAATATCAAGGATGAAAAAGGAGCGAAGCATCACTATTGTAATAGCCAGCAGTTGATGTTAAAAGAATTTAGAGAAATAAGGCATAGAAATCATAACATAATACAAACTAAGACTTAAAACCAGGTTAGTTATATCTCAAGCCATGAATGCAAAGAGCCTCTCATCACCAAGCACTTCAGGTGGGACAAACAAACGTAACCTAACAACACTAGATACTGAAAAATTCATTGAAAAGGAAAAATGGATGACCGAACAAGACTAGTTACTGAAAAGTTCTTCGAAAAGGAAAATGGAAGTCAATGGAAAAAAAAAATCACCAAGAGTACATAGTATCTAAGTAGCTATAATCAAGAGCTATAAAGAACAAAGAGGAACAAAGGGCAGAGAACAAAAGTCGCACAAAGATCATGGCCACACACTCACAAAGTTTAATACAACCAGAGTGAACTTCTTTTGTAACGCGCCGAAATTTTGAACTATAAAATGTGTGCAAATATTCATTTTACCGTATATATTTTTTCTTTTTTTAGAAACATGAGAAAGACAACTCGTTATAGTGAGCCATTTAATTTTTCAAAAAGAATAATAATTATAGCGGAAGCAATCGCACAACATAATTTGAATAAAAGTTGACATCTACTATAAATCAAACAGGCTATTTGACATTGAAAGACTTTGAAAAAATATCGCGACGTACGTTTATTTATAAGAGAAAATAGGCTATAAATATATTTCATTTAAAATTCAATAGCAAGTGATGGAAGCAAATTATAAAGTGTAGAAAATTCATATATTCATTTATTTCTACAAATTCACACATTTACCAATTTATGAAAATATCCCTTGAAGTCTATTGACATAAATAAATATTTTAAAAGGAAATCATGGAAATTTAACATTCATCATCTCAATTAGAAATTCTAGAAGTTGAAATTTTATTCAATTATCACACAAGACTAGCATCGGAAATAGATACTTAGAAAATCATAATTTGTTTATCAATTTAGTATTCAATTGAGAAACTACATTTAAAAATAAAAATATTACTCCAATAGTTTCGTAGCCATCGTCATTATCCACCGCCAATAACCACCGCCGACTCTTCTTCACGAAAAGTTTGTTATAGGTGGGGTGAGCGTTTCTTTCGATGGAATATAAATTGTCCAAGCTAAATACACAGATATCTCACATAAGCATGCAAATACAATCCAATAGGACATAGCATAGATCATTTGAAAACCGTGACACGTACAATAGGTGCACCTGCAGGGGTTCCACACGAGGGATACATCGACCCGGACCTCTTGAGTCCCCGGCTCAATAGGGCCTAAGCAATATCTTACACATTCATGCAAAATAATCTAAGCATTTAACAAGGACAATAAAGTTTAGAAAACAAACCCCACCTTGAACGTAGCTTTGAAAATTAAGTAGAGCCTAGAAGTGTCGGATGCAAGCACGCTTAATCCTCGCTCGATAAATCGCCTAATCAATAGAAAATAACACTAGTCAAAATCCTCGAATATTCTAAACTTAAAAACTTAAAAGTAATAATCTAAAATCCTAATTTAGGGACTTGATAGAATACAAAAGTAGAATTTAAGGCTAAATTGAAATTGAAAGTGAAAATTGGAATCAAAGACTAATTTAAATGGTTTAGGGATTGAGGGTAATTCTGTCAATAGCTTATGGGGACCTAATCCCCAAAATTCCTCCTCCTCCTTTTCCAATACGTAAACTCCATCATGCCTCAACTCTCTCTCCTTCCCCCTTTTCTTTTTCTCTCTCTTTCTTTTTCTTTCTTTACTTTTTCCTCTCCTTTTTCCTACTTTTCCTACTCTTTTTCTACTCCCCTATTCGGTCAAACCCAGCAACATCATCTCTCTTTTTTTTTCTTTTTCTACTCCCAAAGAACATCATCTCTCTCTTTTTTTTCCTTTTTTTTTTTTTTTTTTTTGATTGAATTCTAATTGAATAATTTGCATAACCTTTCCCAAGTTGCAAAATCACCATCCTCTTCTTTTTCTCCCCTCGTTTCTCTAAATCGCCACTCTCTCTCTAATTCTCTCAAATTTTTGTCAACAATAGTGGCACCCGGCATCCGCGAGGTGGCACCGCCATGGATTCGGATGGAACAAAGTCGATGATCGACTGAATCGGAGAAATACGAATTGATTTGGTGATTCGGGAATTTTGCCCCGTCATGGGTTCGGGATTACCGGGTTTTCTCGGGCTTTAGATTCGATTTCAAATTTCAAACAAATTCGTGGGTGGTGGCTCGATTGGTGATTGTTCGGGCGGACTAGTTTTGAGGCTGGTTCGGTTTTGGATTTTTCGGTGAGATTTGTGGTGGTGGTGGTTGGATGGAGAATTTGGGCGTTCGAAAATCCGGCGGTTTGTGATTTGGGGTGCTTTGTGGTTCGCTTGAGGCTAAATTAACATGGTTGTTGGTTGAAATTGGTCATTAAGATGATAATTTGCAGTAGTTTGAGAAGGTTAGAAGAAAATAAATTACCTAGTTATGTAAAATGCACGATAACTTGATGGGAATGAAAATAGCAGACATCAAGACATCAAGAATTGTAGAACACTTGATCGTGCGAATAAAATATAATAGGGTTGTGGTATAAATAGGTTTGTGTTTGATACTTATTAAAATAATAGGACTCTTAAGGAAAGATTTGATTTGGAGATAAAGTGGGATTTTTAATTCTGATAAACTTGGGATCTTTTGGCAATTGAAACGATAAGATTGAGATGAAAGGAAAGATAAACTTTTACTAGATTTATGGGATTGTATCTAGAATTTTATTTGGAGTAGAATTTGTAAATAGGCTAAATAAATTAATGGGATAGGCTTAACTTGGGCTAATAATGTATGAATAATGGGCTAAATAATATGAATTGACATGAATTTGGGCTAATAAGATTTTTAGGCTTAAGAAAATTGAATTAAAAGAAACAAGAAATTAAGCCACTAAATAACTAAAATTCTCATCTTAAAAACAAATATAATCTGGGGTATTACATCTTTAGTCAAATGAACAAACTAATATGTTAAGAGTACACAAAAAGAATATTTTAGACAATGTATAGGAATACGTAATATTATCAAAGCCATATTCTATATGGCATAGTGTGTTTGGTTATTAGAAAAGAGTCGGCAACATATATACGGAAATAGAAAGGAAAGTAAAGTAAAAGTTAAAACACACCCATCGGATGTAAAGTTTAATCATTGGACATATCAAACAAGAGCATGTGAGCTGAGAATTATTCACCCAAATTGTGTTTGAATGCATAAGTTTTTCAAATGCTTTGAATTGCACCCCAAAAAATGTAAAATAAAATTGAGCTAAAATGACCACAGACTAGTACTACGCCTCTTTAATGCTAAGATGATCCCCATCATATCATAATGAATGTGTCCTTAGTGTGCCAGCTGCTCAGATAAAATTGCAATCCTGCTTCCAAGGCTGAAATAAAGATAAGTAGCAGTCCCATGCCATGGGTCAAATTACAAAGCAATTAAGCAAACAAAATATATTTTTGCAACATACGCTCTGATTTCACTATAATCAGCTTATTCAGTGAATTAGTAATGTCTGAAAACTGATTTTCGTACTAATTCAGATTATTCTAGTGAACAACCTCGTTCAAAGAAACCATCAGACATTAAGTAGATATGGTAGTCAACTAAGAGAAGGTGAAAACAGGAAAAGATGACTAACAAGAATCATATAGTAATATGGAGATCGATCTTAAGATTGATATCAGTGGCCCCAATTTAATTATTCATGTAAAGACCATTCATGTGTTTGCTCAAGTCACCAAACAACCAAAAGCAACATTACATTCAAGATAAAAGAGGCTTTATTTTACTGTTTACATCATTCAACCTTCCCAGTAAGGGATATTTTTGTAACAAAAATAAATGATATATATGCAATCTAAGACTCATTAACATTCAGAAGAATTGGAAAATGCACCAATCAGAGGGAACAACAGAAGAACACATGGAAAAGATAAAGAAGGGAAAATTTGACCTAAATTATTATGTGCCTATACATTCGGAACAAAATTAGTTTTAATTATATGTAATGAACATGCCTATTGCTCCAAATGCATAGGGTTTTTTTAGCTTCATGAGTAAGTATGTCCTGCTGCATAATATAAACAATCAAAACAAGAATCAATTTATGAAAGCATGTATGTATTCTACAGCATTACTGGCCTCGGTAAAAGCCAAGTTATATGCTCATCACAACACCTCCAGTAACATAACTATGTTTCAGAAAGTGGTCTCATAGCCTGTTAACAAGTATTCAATACGATACCTTCCAAGAAAGATCTTATATAATTTTATTGATACAAAGTGTTCACAATCTGCACAAAACGGATTCGGTGAATAGAAGCCCGGTTCAATGTAATATGACCTGGACGAAAACAAACTTCTTAATTAAAATTTGACTTATTTCAAACAAGAAAATTTTATTTTTTGTGCCAAAAGAATTTAAGTTTCTCCCTAAAAGTTTGAGAAGTATCTAATAAATTCCTATTTATTTCAGGAAGGAAGGAACAAGACAAATCTGGCAAAGTCTTCACCATTCAACAGAAACTGTAGATGATATTAATGAGTAATGATTTTTTCTGTGGAATACAGCATCGTGATTGAGATGTTAAAATAAATAACGAGCAAACTCAACAGTAAATATGCCAGAACAAAAACAACTAAATGGTCTCTATCATGCACTGCAATTTATATCTGGAATAGCATTGCATAAGTTAGTTTTAAGATACTAAATTGGCTAAGATAGCAACTGAATGAGGAACAGAGATTTAACGTAAAGACAACATCCATTAGCTTCATACCTTCAAACAATGATTATGCGCACTATGGATGCATAGTAGTTATTATGCCATCAGTCATTACATAAACATGGCATCGGCAAAACTACATTCTTTTGCCATGTCGATGAAGAAACCCAAGGAAATAAAAAGTAACAGAAGCATATTAGGAACTGACAGAAAAAAATAACCACCCATCACTGATGTGATGCCATTCGAGATGCAATGAAAGATGCTAAATGTAGAAAACTATTTAAAATGGAAATCTAAAATGATGCGATTTAAATAGAGAAAACCAAAGTACATTAGCTACAAGTAGGAGTCCCAACACTATGCAAAACCATGGTAAAATGTTATTTGCATTTGGCATAAAAAATGGAAAGAAGAAAAGGTTGTGTAGTGTCATATTAGAAAGACCCGACGAACAAGTTGATGAAAATCCCTTATAATGCATCTATTTGGTTAATTTAAAAAAAGAAAGAAAAGGACAGGCAAACTCTAACTTATGCATGCGGCTTTAAACACCGAGCCTACTTTCATTCAACAAATTATTAACGGCTATAGAAGGGAGAACCAGTTTAGTTTCTCTTTACCTGAAAATGTACTATCGTTGATTTGACAAGCCTCGTATTGAATTGGAAATCATAGAAGCTTTGGCCTTTCTCCACTTCTTTGCACTTCGTGATGAAAGTAGAACATCTCAGCAACATAATCAGAAGACAAGTAAAAAAGGCAATTACTTTAAATACAGAACAAAATATTATAATTAAAACGAAAAGAAGTAAAGAACTCAAAACTGAATGTAAAGCACAGGGGATGACAAAAGAATCAGTATGAGTTATCCATGTGATGCAACTCACCCTGTGGTGAGGTTCCATAATTACTCATTTCCTATACCCAAACGACAAAGGAATTTGTATTCCAAGCAATCAATTTTGCACCTCAAATCCACCTCATAATCAAGGAAACTTGAATTATCCTTTTTGATGTTAAAACTTTTGGAGTTCTTCCTCTCATCATAAATTGTCTTCCACCCCAATGAGATACACAACCCACCAAATTACCCTCCTTTAGTTCAAACAACAAAATCTAATAGATAACAATCACGTAAAATAAAACAATTTAATGTTTTGGTAATCCAACAAAAGGCTAAGGCTAAGCACACCCAAAAGATCTGCAAAGTAAGCATAGACATCCTTTAACAGGTCAAGTTAATGATCCCAACTCATCAAAGTTGAGGGTCTGCGATTTTCCAAAACCCAAAAAAAAATAAAAAATTAACATCATATATTGTTCTCCAACTTCTTCTAGAGGCTCATCTACTTATCTTCTTAAGGTATCATCATTTTATTTCCATTTTGTACCAAACCTTTTGCAACAATGTCAATTAAGAGCACGATTGAGTGATAGAAGAATACTATAAATTATACATTTGATTGCCACCAAACAAATTCCATTTCTAAGCGGTGCAATCAAAACATAACGGCGTACAACAAGTAGTCACACGGACAAATGCTGCATTTAAAGTCAAATTCTTAAACATCAAAACAAAAATAAAAGGATGGCAGAAACGAAAATCTAGTACCTTCTGAAGATCTTGGCGGGAGCGAGACAGGCTCTCGTAATTCTTGTATTGCTTCAGTCGGGATTCACGATACTTCTCTCTTGTAAAATTGAGCCTTTCCCATGGAATACCTTGTATATCCTTGCCATTCCTAGCTTCTAAAACCGATGTATCAGTCCTTGGCTTACAAACATTTCAACCCATAAAAAAAAGTAAAAAAAAAAGGGAATCATTTTCAGCTAAATCAAACGAACATACAATAATTTCAGAAATCTCTAACTAATTGGGTTACCAATTCGAGGTCATCCTCAAAATCTGAGTCCATCGAGTCCTCATCCATGGAACTACTTCCACTTCGCGGTGAATTGTTGTCGTCCGCAAAATCAGTGGCGTCGTAGTATTCGTCAACTACATACTGAAGCTCGTGGTTCGGAAATTGCTCCATTGATTTTCACTATGTGACACGAACAGCGGCAAAAAAATTCTTCACAAAAAAATACAAAGAACCGATCGAAAACAAACTTTATTGAAGTGTTCTGCAAATCCATGCGGAAACAAACTGCGTAAAGTAAGAAAAACTGCATGCATTTAATCAAATTAACGTTAGAAGAATCAAATTCGAGAAGAGAAACCTCATTTAAAAGAAGAATTGAAATTTTAATCTGATTTAAAAAAGGTCATTAAAAAGTCCGGAAAGAAAAACCGTACCAAAAGGAGCGGGATAACGATTCATACAAGAAAGGAGCACTGGAATTGAAAAACACACACACATACTCACATTGGTTTAATTCCTATGAACATAATACAACAGAAAAAACAGACCAAAATCAAAACAAATACATTGGAAATTCACAAGCTTACCTTAAGATCCTTTTGGCGAAAAAAAGGTGTCCAGAATCAGAAAATAAATAAGAAACGAGAAAAACAGAACTCCGCAAATAACAGATGGAAAAGAAGGGGTTGATGAAGCGAAACAAGTCTTCTTTCGATGAATTTTCTGCAACTTTAGAAAAGTGAACAGAGTTTTTGGGGAAATAATGAACACAGAGACAATTGATTTTTGCCAACATTGGAGCAGCAAGTAATAGTGAGGCCTCGCCTGATACATATAATGGAGAACATGAGAAGGGTCTATTCTACCGGGTCCAGCTGTGTGGAACCCGTTTCGGTAGGGGTGTTCATTTCTCGAATGGATCCGAAATTCGATTCGGTTCGAATTCGAATTTTAGTTTCGAATTAGGATTTTTGAATTTCGAATCGAATTTCGAATCAACTCGAATTTCGAATATGAATATTTGAATCGAATAGCGAATTGAGGTTTTTTTGAATTCTATTCGAAAATCCTAATTCAAGTGAAATTCGACTAAATTGAATTCGTATTTCGATTGAATTCGTATTAATTCAATTCTTATTTCAATTCGAATTCAGTATTTCAATTCGAAATTTATATGCATATATTTCACACTATACATAATTATTTATTGTATATATGTAAATTATACACTTGCATTTATAATATATATAAATGAATAAAACACTAATGTTTAAATGAAAATGTAAAATTATAAATTTATGCTCTTTCCTTCTTGTTTTTTTTTAGTTTTTGTTAGAAATGATTATACTTAATAGTATATGAAATACATTTTACATTACTTCAAATTTTTATCTTTAGACCATATTCAAATAATCATTTTTGTGCTAAAAAATATTTCGGTAAAACTGTTTCGCTCTCGGTCTCACGTGGAGGGCATGTGGTGAAATAATCTATAAGAATATTCCACCAGCCATATCCATTGTATGGAAAAGTACAAAACTTGTGTACATACACTATACAACATACATTATACATATTTATACAATATAGTCTTTGACTTTTTTCCTTTGTTTTAAATTCTTATTCCAATATGCATTATACATTATACATTTATACACTATATTACATATATTTATCTTCAGATCATATTACAATAATAAATTATATGATAACACACACTATATCTCTTTATCTACACACCTACACTTTGTCAGTTTGATACCTCATACTCGAGTATAAAATTTATTTATCAAGTAACTAGTGTTGGTATAAAATTGGCACAAAATGATTCATTAAATTTATATAAGGGAGCTTGTTACGAATTTATAATAGTCTTTAGGTAAATTAAACAATGAAAAATGGTTAGTCGATAATTTGTAATTTTGAAAAAACAAAATCTGTAATTTTATTGGGTATAGTCCAAAAAAATTATGTTATGAATCCAAACCTTATTCACTTTATCGATAAATTTGGATTTTTGGATTGACTCGAATTCGATTCGAAAATCGAAAAATCCAATTCGTTTAAATTCGATTCGAATTAATCGAATTAGGATCGAATTTCGAATTGAGGTTTCAAATTTTCATTCGATTAAATTCGATTCGAGGAAGTCGAAGAATTCGAAATTCGATTCGATGAACACCCCTACGTTTCGGGTCATTTTTCGGGACCCACTTGAGCAAAAGGAATTAGAGGAAATTACACAAAATACCCTGATTTTTAGAAAGAAAAAAATATCCACCCATCACAAAAGTACCCCATCCGCTCCATCTCATCACAAAAATACCCCAACAGCTCCATCACTTTGTCCACCACGTTTCACCATAGCCAGCCTGTTGTTGATGCTCTCATGAGTCTTCTTCTGTAGGACAAAAAGGAATTGAGAACAAAACGCCAGAGATTAAACTGACAAATGAGCGGAAACAAAAATAAAAATACATATAAATAATCGGAAAATTGAGAGCCGAAAGAATATTCATACGGTTTTCTTGACGGCGACCATTGTTGAAGTCTCTAGTGCTTGCCGAGATGCGGAGAAGAAATGAAACCCTAGCTGTGCATATACTATGCAGGGTAAGGGTTTTTAAAGGGTGCAATTTTTGGAGAATTTCTAAATACCTTCTCTGCTTTTTTGAAATTGTCAAAAACTCCCCAAGTTTCTTATTACGTTATTTAAAAGCCTTCCTCTTTTTTTTTTTTGAGTACGAAAAGCCTTTCTCTTGGAAGAAATCCCACGTTCTCGCAGCGTCCCGGATCTGCCGGACGATTTCGGTTCGCTCGCGCGGAGAGGTCTATGATTGGGATTTGGATGGATGGAGAGGAGGGATTGCGGTAGGAAAGAGATTCGGCGGGTGGAGGAACATTCAGGAATGGTGGAGACAGGAATCGAGAGGCCTTTGACTCCTATTTTGGATTCGTCGAATTCTTTTACTTCCTTCATCCTGTCGTAGCCTACGGAGCTTGCCATGATCTGTGGTTAGTAGAAGTTAAATTATTTAATTTATTTCTCACTGCAAATTTTCGGAGAAGAAGCTAGGAACAGGTGGTGGTAAATAGTATTTTGTGATTTCAATTTTTTCGTTTGTTTCGATGTTGTTTCGAAGCTGTTTCTTTTATGTTTCTTTTGTACTTTTATGTATTTTCCATTTATTTGTTCTTTTTTATTGTTTTTGATTTGTTGTGTTATCTATCCTTGTGTTTTTTATTTCATTTGTAGTGAATGTGGGATTTTTGTTGCTTGTTATGCGAACATTTTATTGTTGGGAAAGTATGGACATTGAAGCGTTCGAGATAGAGAATGAACAAGCAAGGCTCAGTAATCTGCTTCACAATATCATGCTAAGTTGAAGCTGCAAAATGGTGATGACGATGACAACGACATTGAGTTTCTACCTCCAATTCCTAATGATTTTAGAGAATTGTTATTACGTAAATTTTAATGATGGTGTAATCAGTTGAAACATGTAAGAAACATAAATGAAACATGTAAGAAACAATTGTGAAACATGGGATCATGTGATAAAAGTTTATAGTAAATTGCTTTTAAATTTAGAGAAATAGTGTAGTTTTTTCCCATATACTCTTGACTTTGTTTTGCCATCCTTGTAAATATTGATCTTGCTTCATTTTGATGTCGCATGCCTAATCTTGAACTAAAGATCTCACGTACTCTAGCAAAATTGTTACTAGTAGGTCTTTTCCGCTTCTGATTGATGCATTCAATAATTCTTCGATGTTGGAAGTCAATACAAAGTATTTTTGGTCGATAGTGGAGTCGTGTCCATTTATCGTAGCGATGATGGACAAGTAAGCTCAAATTTTTCGAATTGAATTTGTTGTTCCAAGATTTCGTTTAAGTCTTTGAATGTGCGATCCATTGGAATCGATATTCTTGTTATTTCAAAGTTGGTATATTCTCTATTTTCTTCCCATTGTCCATTGTGGCATACGACAACCGAGATTTTCACCATGCAAAGCTGGAATGCAATGAAAAGTTGGCTAAGTGAAACATATAAGAAACATAAATGAAACAGTGTGAAACAAAGAAACAACAAACTTGTTTGAAACAACAAAGAAACAAAAAAAAAGAAACCAACGCAAAAATCGGCGGAAAATGAGTATTTTTGTCAAAAATAGCGGAAAATGGGTATTTTTGTCAAAATTCAATGGAAAATGGGATTTTTGTCCAAAATCGTGAGAAAATGGACATTGTGCGGGGATTGGGTATGGAAAATGGGGTATTCATGTCCTTTTCCCAAAGAATTAAATATCGAAACCCCAAATGATTGGGACATGTGTGGGCTCCACTTAATTAGGAAAAAGGATGAACCCGTTCTTGAGGGCCCACCGCTTTGCGCTTTGCCCTAGAGATTTGTTGGGAGGTGAATCGCGGGATGTCTTTATCAAGTCGAGGTCTGAATCGCATAGACTAGGTTTGTGGTGCCAGGGAAACAAACAACACGTCACTCAGGTCCTTTATCAGTTGAGCTATGCCCGAGGGCGTGGGCTCCGCTTAATAGTTCATACATAAAATGGATTTATTTACCGCCATTACGTCTCTCCAGTCTCCAACCTCCATGTACATGCCTATTCAAAAGAGGTGTCCCATTATGGAATTTCAAAGATTTTTTAATTAATGGAATTTCGTACATTTTTATAAAATTGCAGGAATTTCATTATGGATTTTATAAGATTTTAATGGAGTTTTATACTACACAATTATATAAATTTAATAGATTTTAATGAAATTTGTTGGATGTTATAAAAATATAATTAATGAATTTTTATGAAGTTAGTACAATAACTTCATGATCATAAAAAAACAAAAAAGATTAAAATTCAAAGAAAGTTATTAAAAAATGTTTTATAAACTTTACAAAATATAATTTAAAATTGTTCCATAAAAAAACTATTAAAATAACTAGTATAATGCATGTGCGATGCACGGAGTGTAATATAATGAAGTATTTTATAATTATGATATTAAAAAATTTGATATATTGTAGGAATGCTAATGAGGCGGGGTGGGCGGGTATCACAAGATCCAAACTCGCCCTGTCATTTGAATGAAGAAAGGGTGCAAGATCACATGTCTTAAGCCGAACAAATTAAAATAATGTATGATTTATTAAATAATACTTATTATAATTATTTAATATATTTTTACAAAATATTATCTAATATCCAACAATAAATTAAGGTTTTAGTATGAGAAGAAGAAAAAAAAATAGATTACGAATTTGAAGCAAGTTAATACAATTATTAACAATACTTGTTAAGTTATCTGAAATTTTAATAATTATATGATCACTTAATAGTTTTCGACAACTAATTTAAATTAGATCATTGAGGCATAGTTAGAAATTATAACAATAAAAAACTATATATTGATATAATAAATAGAATAGGAATGTCATTTATTTTCTCAATAACAATATCGTTATACTCAAATCATGGTTCTTTGGGAAAAAAAACATTATAACATAAACAAATGAATAATAATTATTAACAAATAAATATAGCACAAATAATATAACAAATAAATAGCATTTTTCTTTATGTAATCAATATTAAAATAATTTAGATGTTATTTGAGTATTATTTATTTTATCTAATGTTTTATGCTTTTACTTGAATAACTTTTAGATTTATTTTATTACTTTTTAAATTTTATCTAATGATATTAAGACTTATCAAATAAGTTTTAGATTTATTTTATTATTCTAAGGCTTTGTTTCTTATTTATTTATTTATTCATATTATTTTGTGCATTATTGGATGATTCTAGATTTATTAAATATTTTATTAATCTTATACGCTTTTTTTATTTTATTTATTTATTTTTATTTTAAATTTTAAGTTTTTATTTGTTCAATCTTATTAAATAATATTTCGATTTATTTTGTATTAATTTATTAATTAAATAATTTTTAAATTTTATTTCTTATGTAATTTTTTTAAGTAGTAATATTTTCATTTGTATAATATAGCTAAACTACTACATTTATATAAAATATTAATATATATAATATAATTTAATGATATTTTATACAATTGCAAAATATAGATAAGATCTAAAACATTTAAATTTCATTTATTAATTTTCAGATTTCTTAAATAATTTTCAAATTTTAATTTTAGTTATTTTATATTTAGATTATTATTAAATTTTACTACAAATAAGACGTTATTATTCTTAGTTGGTAAGTATTAAATTTTAATTTTGAAAAAATAAGATTTATTATTTTTTAAATTAAGAAAATATAAAATTGGCAACCAATTAAAATATTAAATCAACATTACATTCACATCATATAGACAAGAAAATTAAAACCTACCAAAATTAAAATTAGACACAAAATTTACCAAGATTCTCACTGTTATTTATTACATCCAAATTTTGTCTATATATAATACAAACCTTAATACCTAGATTAAATTTTTTACAATAGAATTATAATACTATATATAGTATGTAGTTTAGGTGGGAAATTTTTTGTAATACTATTTATAGTGACTTCTCTTTTTATATATACTAAGTCTTTTACCCATGCGATGCGTGGGGTGTATATGTGAGGCCCCAACTTTCTATCAATATAATATACGATACTGTATAGTGATGAATTATTTGGTTAAGTGTCACAATACCTATTATAAATGAAATGTGACGCTCATTTAATTATTTCTTCCAACGTCGATTACTCCCTCATTATTTTGAGTGCACTTATCATATTTCCTCCTTAAGTATTAATTCATTGATCGATTATTTTATGACTTGAGTAATATTGGACCCCTTAAAATTTAGGAGACTTATTTCACTAAGTGCCATATCACCGATAGAATTAAGAAATTGATTTTGGAATAAGTGATTATAGGACTCATAAGTGATTGTGGGACTTATTATCAATTTGAGATTTATATTATACACTAATTACCATCAATTTGGGGACAAAAAAAAAAAATAAAACATCATAGTACAATTCTAATATGGACGGTCAAATGGTTATTTTAATGTAAAAATAACTTTCAATCCTTATACAAATACTTCACCTTTTTCTATAGTACATTCCCAAACAACTTCCATTTTCTTTTGAAATATACACATTATTGTTATTACATATCCTTACTTTTATCCTCCTATATATTTATATATATCTGTACATTTTTTACTCAACATTAACAAAAGAAAAGAAAATAAAAATTCTATCATCGTACACACACACACACACATTTCGGCCATGGGGGGATTGCGGGGGAATCAACTCAATTTTTTTTACCTCCCAACAAACTTTAATCCAATAATTAGAAATCAAAACAAAAAAGTAATCCCCCTACTTAGACAACTTTCGGCCACAGCAATTTGGGGGGGGGGAATCAATTCTAATTTTTTATCCTATTACACCACTTACCGCCCAACAATTCACAATTCAACACCAAAACACAAAATTTAGCCATCCTACACACCAAATTTCCGGCCAAAGTAAAAGAATAAGGGGAATCAAATTCACTTTTCATCTTCAAATTTATATAACTCTTTCAACCTCTCCTTATTTCCATACTTAAATAAAAACACACAGAATCTTCTCTCATTCCTTCCATTAGGGCCGAACACAACAAGAACAATGTGAGAAATTTTTCACTTCCTCCAACACTATTTATCTTCTTAGAACTTCAAACATATGCCTTTATCATCTAACTTTGTTGAATCCTTCCTTATAGAGGTACTCCTAGAGGTTATTTTCTTGAAGAATTAAGGAAGATCAAAACTTGGTTCCAAGCTTGAAAAGGATATTCAAAGCCACTCTAGAAAATATCTAGAAAATAAGAAGTTAATGTGAGAAATTGTGATTTCTAGTATTTTTCCTTTTGACAACTTAAGGACTTCATTTTGACTCAAGGATGTGAAATTTTGGAGCTTAGGCGCTGATCTATAGAGCTCAAGTTTGAGGTTAGAACCTTGAAGAAAAGTTCTTTTTGGAGACTACTTGAGGACATTAAGGTAATAATTAATCAATTTGCTTTAATATATTTTCTTTGGACTTGAGACCTCAATTTTAACACCAAAATATAGATATTGTGATATTTAGGGGCTGAACTTGGAATATTAGGACCAAGAGCTAGGATTCTTAAGAAGATCTTCACCTTTAACCACAACCTGAAAAACTACTATGAGGTGGGTGAAAAATATTCTACAAAAATGCATCATTCTTTCTACTAATACATGCTCATGTGATAATGTGGTATTTTATGAAATATAGCAAGTATTTATGAGATTCATGTTTTAATGAAATTTGAGAAAATAATAAGATGAGTATGATATTATTTTCTTGCAAAAATTGTTGATAAAATGCTCATCTTTATGCTTTATGATTTATGATGCTATGCATGTTCAAATATGATTTATAAATATTTAAAATAAATTTTTATATATTATTATAATTCTGGACTTGTGACTTGCACAAAGAAATTTGAACCTTGGATCATTTTTGCAATTATTTTAAAATATGGGATCAAAAGTGCAAATATTAAAAACTGTGAAGGCCTCCTTTAAAAATTCAAAATATTAGACCCAAGACTCTATAAATTACATATATGAAGTGATTTGAAAGATTTGAGATCCCTTTAGGGTAAGAAAACTCAATAAAGAATAAGCCTGATACCAAAATGTAAAATTATAAAACTTAAAGGATCAAAACTGTAATTTTCAAACCATAGGCAGTCCTGGTGCCTCAACATTTTACTGTGGTATTTATTATGGTATTTTGAACCGTTAGTTCAAATTTCATAATCATCCGATTTGAAACGGGCCTTTAACAAAAAAAATCACTTTGGGCCAAAATTGTAATTTTTGAAAATGAGGTACCTAACTTGCGAATTTTGAAAAAATATTTTTACCACAACTTATTACTGTCCGAAGAAGAATATTAAAATTGAAATCACCACAAAACCCTTTCCGGTTTAAGAGTTACCTAATTTTAAAATATCAAGCCAAAACCGCAATTTGGAACTAGAGGGCAAATCTGTAAATTTTATAAACCAATCCCAAGTCTCTGAAAAATATAATCCTCTAGAAATTTAGAAAATTTTTGAAACTGGCCTTATCATTTTCCGAGTTCGGAATTGAAACTTACCGAATTTTTAGAATCCGGTAAGGAAATATTCTCCTTAGTAAAAATGACTTTTATTTTTAAAACTTACTAAGGACCTGGACATTAATATTTCAAACTTAACTTCCTTATTAAAAAATTTAAGATATATTTTTCATAATTATCTAACAGAAATATCGAGCGTGAGTTTAATGCACCGAACCAAATATCGAATCTAGCTAGATTATCTACCCGATAACTAGACCGCGAGTTTTAAAATAAATGTTGAACATTGTGTGACCAAGATCACCCCAAACTTGCTAACTAATTTTTATCAATTCTGTCGAATGAGCAAACTTATAAAATTTAAAGTGTAATTTGAAGTGATTTTTATCAATTCTCTCAAACGAGCAAACTTATAAAATTTAAAGTGTAATTTGAAGTGAAATCTTAAAGTGAAGTTTTAAGTGTAAATTAAAGTGAAATTTAAAGTGTACCTTAATGTGAAATTTAAAATGAAATTTTGAAGTGAAAATTTAAGTGAAACTTAAAGTGAAAATTTAAGTGAAATTTTGAAGTGAAAAGTTAAGTGAAATTTTAAGTGTAATTTGAAGTGAAATTGGAAGTGAAATTTAAAGTAAAATTTAAAGAGTAATTGGAAGTGAAATTTGACGTGAAATTTGAAGTGGAACTGAAAATGAAAGTGAAAGTGAAAAGTAAAGTGAATATTTAAAGTGGGATACTGGCTATGACCCTGTCCAAGTGTAGTGGGATACTGGCTACGACCCTATTCAAATAAAAGTGGGATAGTGGCTACGCCCTATCCAAGTGAAGTGGGATACTGGCTACGGCCCTATCCAAGTGAATCAGGATACTAGCTACGACCCTATCCAAATTAAAGTGGGATACTGGCTATGACCCTATCCAAGTGAAGTGGGTACCGGCTACGACCCTATACAAATTAAAGTGGGATACTGGCTACGGCCCTATCCAAGTGAAGTGGGATACTGGCTACTGTTAGGAAATTTATTAAGTAGATTTTGATGATACCATGTAAAACTTAAACTAGGAAGTTGGCACCCCATTTTCCTTGTAATTTGTATTGTAATAGATGGGGCTGGAAAAGCTGAGTCAAGTCAGCTATGCCAAGGAATACAAGAAGTCAACTGCGGACTGGATTGAAGACTCTGTTGTGTGCCAGCTGAGTATGGCCAAGAAGGAAGTCAAGGACTCGACTGAAGGAGTGTCAGCTGAGGAACATCTGTAAGAAGTGTCAGTCAAGTTAGCTCAAGTAGCCAAATCTCAAAGTTGAAGTGACAGTTGAGTCATCCAAAGACTGGAAGCTGACTCAAGTCACCTGGGGTAACGACAGCAGTCTAGTCAAGACAACTGACTTAGATCCGTTGATTAAAACTCAAGAATGTTACTCAGAATAGTAACATGTAAAAGCTTCAGGTGTAAAGTGTTAGTCCTAGATTTGTGCAAAAGGAATAAACCAACAAGAAGCACTGCACCGTGTGTCAGAAAGTCTGCAATGCTGCAAGACATTTAATACGAGGAAATGTCAACATCAAGGACTGCAGACAAGACAAGCCAACGAACATAAGTGACTTTTGAAATTAGCCTATCTCTTCAACGGGCAAAATTTCAAAATTGCACTATAAAAGGCTGAGGAATTTATTGAGAAAAAGTGGACCTGAACCACGAACAAGCAAGCAATATTCAAGCATTTAACCTGCAATATTCTCAAGTATATTCAAGCAAATCCTCAAGCCTGAAACTCGAAGGAAATCGATCCAACACAAGTGTGAAAGAAAAAGACAACTTCAAATCATTTGAAGAGGAAACTTTTGAAGAATCAAAGGGGTTTACTTTCCAGAGAGGATCGTAGAAAGGTTTAATGTCGAACCAAGATCAAGTTTGTTGGAGGGCTACGTGATCAAATCCAAGAACTTGAGAAGTGAAGAGAGCGATTTTGCCTGGAAGAAGTCGAGTCGCAAGAGAAGCTACTCGTGATCAATCTTTGTCTCAGTTATTCACCACTTTGTAAACCGATGCACTTAGTGGATTCTTCGGGATTTGGAGAAGAGAGGATTAGATAAATTACCCCATCTTGAACCTCTATAAAAATATTTGTGTCATTTACTTTTAGCACATTTACTTTTTTGCATACTTACATCATATCTCATTGTTAAAATCATATTTGCTATCTAATGACTAATAACCAAGTGCTACAAATCATGTGTTAAAACAAACTTAAAACAAATCAAGGGTGTTAAGTCTTGTGATAAAACCAAACCAAACGAGTTAAGTTTAGGTTAAATATCCAGGAGTTATTCTATTAACAGCTCTATCAGTCGTTGAGTGGCTAACTTATTGAATAACCAACTTAGTGTCCTTGAGGACACAAATTGTTTGAGTCAACTCTGTTGTAATTTTAAAATGATTAAAATCAAAAATTTGGTAAGGTTTATTCAACCCTCCTTCTAAACCTTACTACACCCAGGACCTACAAGTGGTATTAGAGCGGTTGGTTCATTGAGCCTTCCACTAGTTACGAAACTAGATCTCTATCTTTTCAAAAAGGTTTTATTCACTTGCATTTTTAAAATCTTTCATTATAAGCAAAGTTATAATCATGGAAGCAAATCTGACACGCATTCCTATGTTCACTGTTGAAGAATTTGATGATTGGAAAATTCGTATGCAGGCTCATCTATCTTCTTTACATGATGAAATGTGGCTTGTGATAGAGGATGGGCCACTGCAAATACTTAAAGTGAACACGACTGCAATAAGAGCAGCTGCAGCTGAAGGAGAAGAAGCTGCTGCTGAGGAAAGACCAGCCATGGTTGAAAAATCGAGGACTGAGTGGGCTAATGAGGATAGGAGGAGATACAACTTGGACAATGTGGCCAAGGACATACTCTACAAGACATTGGACAAAGCAATGTTCAATAAAGTCAAATCTTGCAAATCACGAAAAGAAATCGGAATAAATGACTTTAATTTGTGAAGGATCGGAACAAATTAAAGAAAATAAATTGTCTGTTGCTGTTCAAAAATTTGAAAATTTCACAATGCTTGCAGGTGAAACCATGGATCAGCTGGATGCCAGATTCACTGAAATCATAAATGAGCTTTCAGCTCTTGGGAAAGAATATACACAAAAAGAAATGTGTATGAAGATCTTAAGGAGCCTCCCAGCTGAATGGGAAATGATGACTATGGCCCCGAGACACTCAATGGACCTCTCAAGAACATCTAACCATGAGCTATTACGAGACCTCAAAGCCTTTATTAGTTTGGTGAGAAGAAAAGAGCAAGAGGAGACAAGCGATTGTACCCAAGACATTTGAGCGATGGCCAAGGATGAAAAGAGAGTTGAACTGGGAAGCCATAGACCAGGAGGAAATTGCCCTAATGGTTAAAAGATTCAACAAGTTCTTCAATAAGAACTATAAAAGAAACAAGGGTGAAACCTCCAGGAGACATTCAACTCCCTCCAAGTCAAGGGAAGATAGGCCACCCAAGAGAGTTGAGCATCAAAGGGTTGAATATCAGAGAGCTGATAATCCAAGAACAGAGAGAGCTAATCAAAGAGCTGAGAACCTGTGTTGGAACTGCAGACAACCAGTTCATTTTGCAGTTGATTGTTCCTATCCACCAGTCAACAAATATAGGAATAAAAAAGAAAGAAAAGTCTTCAGAGAGAGAAGACATGAAAAGAAGAAAGCCATGTTGGCTGCTGAGACAGCTGAGACTGCTAAGACAGCCAAGTCTAAAAAAGCAGCAGATTCAGAGAGTAGTGAAGCTGACTACTTAAGTGACTCTGAGGAAGAGGATATGATCTGCCTTATGGCCAAAGAACAAGATCAACCATATCAAGAAGATGAGGTACACTCTAACTCATCTCATTCAGATTCAAGTTATAGTGATTGTGATACACACACTTCATCACCCACTGATCTTTATAATTCATTAGGCAAAATAATGAAAGAAAACATATAAAATCCTCACACACAATTCTAAATGAGGAAAACATCCATCTTAAAAGCCAAAACTCACACCTAACTAAAGACACGAGTACTACGAGTCATGGGCGATGAGAATACTAAGGCCGGGAGGCCGAGAATGCCAAGATCATAAAGCGAGAATTTGCTATAGAACAGAGGAAAAAAGATCTCAAAAATGTGATTGCCTCATTTTCAAAGGTATCCAAATCATTGGATGATCTTATCATGAGCCATAAAGGATGTGGAGATAAGACGGGCATAGGGTGTAACTCCTTTTGTGCTCACCAAACTCGAGTGATTTTGGAAAAAGGATCTTCAAGAAGAAGCATCTCAAAAATCCAAAACACCAAATGGTTCACTAGCATTCACTCCCAAGCACAATCACAAAAAAGCGGCCTTGATACAAAGGAAAGGAAAACAACTGAGTTGAGCATCTTTGAGAGAACAACAGTGAGAAGAAATCCAGTGAGAGTTCCTCAACGAACTCCAAAAAGAAAAATACTCTGTAAAAAAGCAAACAAAGCTACCAAAAATCCCAAAAGTTTCATCGAGAGAAACATACATGATGGGAATGGTAGAAACTATCCAAACTATGTTGATTGGAATAATGTGAAACATCGCAAGAAAGACTATGGAATACAAGCCTAGATGGCAAAGACCTAAAAACTCAAAGAAATGTCATTCCAAAGGCAAAAGAGCTATTATCGACACACATATGCACCCAAGCACTACACTGGAGAATTTTCACAACTATCCCAAGAAAATAATTGCTAAAAACACACACACAAGCATACGAGACAAAAGAGACATTGTATGAACCTAAAAACCCCAAGCAATTTGCAAATGTGCACTATGATTTGGGTCAAGCCATTAACACAACATGCTATACTCAAAATAGATGCATGATCAACGAGATTATTGACCAAGACTCCCTATGAGATTTGGACGGGGGAGAAAGCCAAATGTTGGATATTTCCAGGATATTTGGATGTAAATGTTTCATCCATAACAATGGCAAAGATAATTTGAAGGCTTTTGATCTTAAAGGCGATGAATGTATCTTTTTGGGATACTACGACTTAGAGCAAAGCCTATAGAGTCTTGAATAAGAGGACTATGGTCACATAAGAGTCTATCCATATAGTTTTTGATGAATCTAATGTAAACGGAGAAGACATTGAAGAGTTAGGCGACAAAAGTGAATCAACCAACTATCTGGAAGAGTCCTTATGTTGAAGTCAAGTAAGAGCAAAGCAACCCGGATGAAGATGAGATAGTGAATCTCAAATACAACTAGAAAGTCCTTGTGAATGAATGAAGAAAAAAAGAGTCATTCAAGACAACTTAGTCTGCGAGAGACGATCGAATCAATGAGACTTACTCAACTTTGATGTGAGATCATTTGAGATCATCCACCGCTGAGTTGGTTATTGGAGATGTTAGAGATGGCATAAGAACCGGATCGAGCCTGACATGAAGCAATGTTCACTTGTTTTATTTCCCAAATAGAGCTAAAGATGTGTCTCAAGCATTGGATGACACACATTGGATTCATGCTATGTAAGAAGAGCTGAATCAGTTTGAAAGAAACAAACTATGGGAATTGGTGCAGAGGCCAAACCATCAGAATGTAATTGGTACAAAATGGGTTTTCAGGAACAAAATGAATGAAGAAGTATCCGTTGTAAGAAACAAAACAAGATTGGTAGCCAAAGGGTATTGCAAAGAAGAGGGTATAAATTTTGATGAAACATTTGCTTCTGTTGCAAGATTGGAAGTAATAAGGATGTGTTCTTGCTTATCTTTGCACACAAACACTTCCTTTGTGTATCAAATGGATGTGAAGAGTGCATTTACGAATGGCTGCTAGAGGAAGAAGTCTATGTTGAACAACTTCCGGTTTTGAGCGAGAAAACTATTGGAGATAAGGAATATAAGCTCAAGAAATCATTATATAGATTGAAACAAGCACCAAGAGCATGGTATGATACATTGTATCAATTTGTAACTGACAATGGATTCACCAAAGGCAGAGTTGATAGAACACTCTTGAGAATTCAAGATGGAGAGAGTATCGCTTTGTTCAAACATATGTGGATGACATCATTTTGGGTCCACAAACAAAGAGGCGTGTGTGACAAGTTCTCAAACCTCATGCGAAGCAAATTTGAGATGAGCATGATGGGAGAGCCGACATTCTTTCTAGGACTTCAATTTAAACAATGAAGGATGGAACCTTCATAAATCAAAACCAAGTATACTTAAATTTAATGAAGAAATTTGGTATGGAAGAGAAAAGTCATCATGGTGAAGATCCCTATGAACACTTCAATCAAGATGGATATAGATGCGGATGGCAAAGCTATTGATCAAACTAGGTATAGAGCTCTCATTGGATCATTGCTCCATTTTATAGCAAAGAACCAGACATCACTTTTCTTTGTGGAGGTGTATGTCTTTAGATTTCAATCTGCACCAAAAGAGAGTCACATGACCGCAACTAAGAGAATCTAAGAAATTTGAAGGGATGCCAAGAAGTTGGCTTATGGTATCCAAAGGATGGAGGATTCAAGCTAATTGGTTACTCAGACATAGACTATGCTGGAGGTAGAGTTGTGGGAAGAGTACTTGGTACATGTCAAATGCTTGTAAATAGATTGGTTTCTTGGTTCAGTAGTTAAAACAAAACTCAATAGCAACATCTAAGTCAAGCAGTACATAGTTGGCAAATGTTGTGCCAAATCTTATGGATGAGACAACGGTGAGAGATTATGATGTTGAAGAAAAAGAGATTCCAATTATGTGTGATAACACTAGTGCTATTGCAATCACTCAAAATCGTGTTGCATTGAAGAACAAAACACGGTGATGTCGGATATCATTTTATAAGGGATCATGTTGAAAAGAAAGACATCACTTTGGAATACATCTCAACCGATAAGCGGTTAGGTGATATATTCACAAAGCCTCTATGTGAATCAAGATTTGAAGAGCTCAAGAATGGGGTTAGGGTTAATTGAGCTGGAGTTGAAACTCTAAAACTCAATCAAGAGAAAGAAGATGAGAAAATAAGAAGAGAGGACGGGTTTCACACTTGACCCAAGTGAACAAAGCTTATCGGGAAGTCACCATTTGTATCAAGTTAGCCATTTGACAGTTGAGTTACATCATGTGAAGAGAGAAGCAGAGTTAAGTCACTTTGGATATAAGCTGAATCATTTATGAGCTAAGTGACAAAAACACATCATTTTAAATGAGCGGGAATGTTTTTAAGGATGATGTCGACGCGTAATAATGATGATCCGATAAAAGGCGCACAAAGCCATATGCTTGGATATAAATGCTGCTGCATTAAATGCGAGGAATTAAATGCGGTTTTGACATCCTAATATGAGTCATTGATTTTGATCAAAAATTTCAAAGTCCAGAATGTGTCCTTTCACATCCCTTATGTACGAAAGTTTGCATTTCTCTCACCTTACGCGAACTGTTTATCTTCAAGCAAAGCAAAGTTTTTTCTCTCAGAAACCCTAAGTTCTCTCAAGCAAGTTCTTTACTTCTCGTTCGGTGAAACTCTCTGAAAATGGCTCAAAAGGTTGATTATGTGAAGCTCTCGAAGCAAATCCACTCCGATTCTTCAGTGGATTTCGATGGAATGGTGAAGCAAGGTGCTGATGAGACCCTGGTTCTAAAAATAGTGGAGATGTTGGAAAAGTCTGGTCTCAAAGCCTTTTCGACTATGGGTATTCTCATACCTACCTTGAGGAGGTAGCTATGTTCTATGTCAACCAGGGGTGCGGAGACGAATATATCAAGTCTTCCGTCCACAACAAGGACATAAAAATTAGTGCACCGAACGAGGGCGATTGTTATTGCCTTCGGAAGGCATGAAGGAAATATCTGGTGATGTCGACTTGCTGCTTGCATGGAAGAAGTAGCCAAACTTCGAGTGTCTTTGCTAAAGTGGTTTACGGTGGCAGAAGTTCTTTGAAGGGCGACTATCACAAACTGATGGATGTCGTCTCGAAAGAAATGTGTAGACATGAGCGTTTGGCGACTTCAATCACCGTCAAGATAAAGCGTCGTCATTCGCGATCATTCAAGGGAAAAAGGTCAATGAGGTGAGTTTGTCTACAACAAACTCTGCGAGAATGTGTTGAACAAGACCTTTAAGGAGGATGGGTCTTTTGGATGCTCACCAGGATATTGCCTTGTGATTGGCCATTTCTTTTGGATGTGAAGGGTGTTTTCGCCGTCAGCGGCAAAACCCCTTTCACGTGAACAAGAAAATGTTTAGGGCAAACCTTTCGGTGCCCAGGGAAGAGAGCTCACGTGAAGAAAGGCGATGCAGTGAGGGGAAATCGGTGACCCCAAGGACACAACTGCTACCCCTCCTCGAAGAAAAGTTGCCCTGCGGCTCAGACCGAAAGAAAGTGCCCACTATGACTAAGAAAAAGATATCGTTGCCCTGTAGTAGGGTCCCCTACCCGGCGACCCGAGATTCTTCCCTGCGGCGAGAAGGAATCCCAAATCCTTCTCACGTCGTTAAGAAGAAAGAGGGCGCCAAGTCGAGGAAGGCAACTCCCTAAGAAGAATGCCCAAGCCCCCACTGCTGATAAGTCTACTGTATCAGAACCAGAAGTCCTACTGGTTCGTCCAAGAAAGAGAAGGCTGGTCAGGCATTCTGACATTGAGAAAACGGCTGAGTCTGCCACTCAGGTAGAAGAGGAAGCCGAGAATGCTGCTAATCAAGAAGAGCAGTCTCCAGAAGTCAGTGATGAAACTGCTAAGTCTGCTGATGGTGATCAGCAGATATCAGCCAAAGACCCAGCTATGCGAAAGACAGCTGAGGAAGTTGAAGCAGCTGAGACAACTGAACCTGTTGTTGAAAAAGTTGTCTCCCAGCCCAAATCTGATGCTGCTGCTTCTGAGGAAGTGCAAGATCTCTTGCCTCCAATTCCAGAAACTAGAGGAGAAGGAGAAGACGATGATGACGATGTAATCATGTAATCTCCACTTTATCCAGACATCCAACGACATCTACGAGAATGGAGAGCATGGAAGCTGGATCACTCAAGGGTGCAGTTCGCTCACCCTAAGTTCATAGAAGAAGAAGAAGAGTTGCTACGATTTCTTGGTGTTGCAACTGTTCGACAGGCCCTTGACGAGGAAAACTGTATGGATATCCTCCGCATCATAAAGGAAGATGAAAAGCATAAAGATGAGGAGCGAGCCCAAGCTTTGGATAAATAAAAAATATTCAAATTTACAGGCTCTCCAGATTACACTCAAACGTATCTTGATGTGTTCTCTGAAAGTGATAGAGGATCTCCCAGCTATGACAAGAAATCGGGATATACGGTATAGAGAGAATCGAGCCATATGAGCATCAAGCGTTTGAAGGCCCGTAGGGAATCCTCACAATCTCTCCGCAAGTGATATTCCTGGTAACCAACGCCCCGATAATCAGAGTGGATGACCGCGAGCCGAAACGCAAATGGGATGTCAGTACCCGGGCCGTGAGCCAACTTCTCGTGAAGCGTGTTCTTTACACCGCCTTTACACCGAGCACTCAACAATTGATATAATCGAAGGCTTAGCAATACGTAACCGGAACGAAGTATAATT